>JAQQZR010000037.1:5742457-5753981 GCA_030068235.1 Notoglanidium macrostoma | reverse complement strand
ATAAGTCACTTACGGGAGCGAAAATGTTTGGATACAAATATAAGAAAAAATTATGACAAAACTGAAGATTTCTCTGATGGGTAACTTTTGATGTGATATTCATGATCAGAACCCAAAAATCTATAAGAAACACCCAACAGTGTTCAAGAAGCAAAAACTTTGTTGTGCAGTGTTATTGACTGGAAAATGCATTTAACAGAAAATCACACAAAAGTTTTTGACTTTAAGAACAGAATGACTTTTATATATTTTTTATATATATTGTAATATTAAAAAGGGAATTTTGCACAGTACTGTATATCAAAAAGCTGGGACTTCTTAGATAGATATCTTTTTAGCAATGTTAGGAGAAGATTCTCTGTGATCTGGAAATACCTTAACTTTTTTTTTTTAATGGGACATTTTATAAGTTAGTAATGAGAAACCAAATATAATTAGTGTAACATTCTCCGTTTATAATGTCTCTTCTTAGTTTCTTGCTGATTTCCAAAATTCATTGATTTACCTTGTCCTTTTTTGTTCATGGCCAATTCTGATATATAATTATGAACGACATGTGGATTTACTGTCTCGTGCTTATAACACTTGAAATCAATTCAAATTGAAAGGCAAAACTGATGATTATTTACTGTCGTCTTCGGTGGGAAATTTTTGTGTTCGTGTCATAATTCAAGTATGTGCTATAAAGTTGCCGGTGCACACACATCATGTTTTGCAGTTGTAGGCATGTAAACGGAAAGTAGACAGAATTCTGAACTGCATAGGGGAATTACAATATGAAAACTGAAAAGTAAAAAGGATTTGGATCTGCACCACTAATATAATAATTGAGCGTTTCACCAGATGTTCCAGCGCATATAAAAATTATCACATTGTATGCTTGGGGGAATAAATTCTCCAGGGATCTGTAGACGTGTAGATGACTCATCCATCCATCCAAACATCCAGCCATCCATTACCTATGCCACTTGTCCGTCAGAGTCTCAGGGAAGTCGGAGCCAATCCCAGCTGACTTTGGGTAAGAGTCAGGTCATGAGTGGACAGGCTGGTCACCCTGGGCAAGTTGGTAATCTATGACAGGGCTAACACAGAACAGCCATTCACACACACCTACAGGCAATTTAAAGTAGCCAGTTGACCTAATCTTCATGTCTTCATGATGGAAACCAGAGCACCCGGAGGAAACCTACACAGGCAGGGAGAAAACATGCAGAAGACCTCAGTCGGAAGCAGGTTCAAACCCAGAACCTTCTTGCTGTGAGTTGACAGTGCTAACCACAGCACCACCATAGATGATTCCTATAATTAACAAATTCGTAATGTTTTATGCATGTCCCTCAAACGGCACTCCATTAGTTTTGACTGTATTCATATTACCCAGAACATGTATTTAATGTTGAAATAACGTGGTTACTATACATAATCAGACAGTCAAGAGTGGACTTGTTATCAGAGTGGATATTGCGCAAGAAAAAAGTTCAACATTAGAATTCTGAATAATTAAAACACACCGCTTAAATATACAGTTAATTCTGAATACCAATTTCCATATTAATTCCTCACCGTGAGCTGTTAACTGTCAGCGTTTACTGCTTAGTTCTGGGTAGATGAATACAGCACCCAAGCAGCATGCCATGAGGTACGAATTCTAACAAACACTCACCACACAACATTATTCTTGTTATCTTGACTCTGCCTGTTCCCCTTTAAATATGGACTTATGAGCCTATTTAAAAGAGAAACAGTCAGAATCAAAGCTGATATGCATAATATGTGTTTGCTAAGAAGATTTCTCACCTCACGGTGAGCTGCTTTATAATTCTGACTGGTGGACCTCTACTGAGAATTATTCAGTGATGTTCTTAGAAAATAACAACCACTAATCGCTTCTGTAGTTTTTGTTTTGTTAATCTAAATGCACAGTGAGTCAGCAACAAGAAGGCAAGAGTTTGAAAGAAAACACGCATTTAAGAGCGTAGCAAGAGCCATGTTGGGAAATGTGATTCATTGTACCTTTCAAAGATATTCCCTGTGATTTTAAAAACAACAAAGTTATGACCTTGTCTTTTTTATTTGCTTTGAAGCCTGAAGGAGATGGGTGAAGGTGAGTCTTGCGCAGTGAGGCTTCACGGTGAGTTCTGTGGATGAAAGAAATAATAGTATCCTAAGGAAATAGGTTTTGGAGCTCTGTTTGCTTTGTTGAACTCTCAGTGCATCTGAAAAGAGTTGTCTTCTGGAATAACTGCAAGAACAGTGTGACTAAGGATCGTCATACTATGCTGACTTTAACATCTGACCTCCTGTGGAGGTGTCGTGATGAATGGGAAAATGTACTACACATCTGTAAGTTTTTAGTTTTCTTATTCGTTCTAATGTTAATGATGATAAATCTGATTATGCAATGGGCAATGATTGAAGGCAGTACACTAGGGTACACATTTAACATTAATGATGTTATTGGTGCAGATAAGTTTTGTGTCAAAAAAGATTTGAATCACGTCGTTGATGATAGGTGTATGATAATTACTTTGGAACATGAATTTGAATGTGGTTTGGTTAATTCTGAGCACAGTCACATACCACATTATAAAAGGTTAGCTCCATTACCCCTCCCTTTCCAAGTGACTATTAGACTCTACGGTGGCCATCAGGTGCCCGGAGCATGCAGTACTTCTGAGTACTTTCATTCATACATACATTCACATTCCCTTGATTTTTCCATGCTAAGTAATAAATATGATCATCCATTTTTCATCATTTGGGTTCTCAAACTTGTTCACCAGCACCAGCAAACACCGATTCCTCTTCTTTTTTTCCTTGTCTTCCTTTCTTTTTCTCCATCCTTCTTTCGGTGCCTCCTTCAGGATTCACACTGCCACTTGTAAAGACAAGAAGTGTGGAAGGTGCTCGCTAGAGGTTTGTCCATTCTGAGCTACTGTCCCAGCACAACATGGCGGCGCTGTAGAGGTGGGCCTGCTCCCTGTGTAGATATAAAGGGCTCATTCTAAGCTTACGAAAGCACAATGATTCCACTAATATATCCCCTAAATCGTACATAATGGAACTTTAAGATTTTTCTTTTATTTTTTCAACATAACACTGTTTGTTTTTCACTTGAATTTGTTGGTTGATATATCACATTACAGGCGGGAACGGATCTGACCTGATTTCCTTTTTTACATCACAAAAACCTGCAGTTTTAACAGGAGTGTGTAGACTTTTTATATCTACCTGCATACTTATCAGACACAATTGATACCAAACGGGTTACATCCCAGCAACAAGAAAAGGTACAGTTTAGTACTCTGAGAGTGTATTAAATAGTAATTAATATTAATTTTTGATTCATTCATCTCCAGTAAGTGCTTTATCCTGGTCAGGGTCGTGGTGGATCCGGAGCCACAGGGCATGAGGCTCAGTACACACTGTATACGATGCCAGTCCATTACATGGCAACATGCACACACACACATTCACACACTCATTCACACCTAGGGGAAATTTAGAATAGCCAATCCACTTGTTATATCCTGACTCAGACTCCATTTCCCAGCAGCTCACAAATTTAAGTTCACCTGCATACTTATCACACACACCTGAGCCCAGTTGAGACTCAATTGGTCACAGCAAATAAGCCGTTTGTACTACTGTGTGTCAAGCTTTTTTTCTTTTCTTTTTTTTAACTCTAGCCCTGGTTTTCTGGTTACTGATTTTTCTCCTTCCTAGTTCATCCTGTTGGCTGATTGACTGACCTTATGCCTGTTTTTTGACCCTGATTATTGATTTAGATTTGTCGGCCTGGATTTGTTTAATAAAGAACTGAACCAAAACTGCATCCATTTCTGCCTATCATACGTGACACCACCTACCAGCGCGTTTTGCGGAGGAGAGAGAAAACAAAGAGAACCTGAAAGAAACCCACCCAGACACTGAAATTGGTTAAGATCAAGTGTAGAATCAGTTGTATAGAGTGCATCATGACGATAATGAAAACAGACATTACAGAAAAAGAACACTGAACAGCTTGGCAATGCAATTTCTTTCTAAATGTTTGCTGAAACTGTTTTTGCAGTCGTTTGACATCTCAGTGTTCTTTCTATTAAAGATATAAAAGCTAAATCTTAGCGCTCAGAGGTGAAAATGCATGAATGACATTCCCTATTTTTTCTGAGTGCCCAAAACATAGATGAAATATTGTGACAAAAACTAAAATGTCAGGCTAAAATATTGTAAATACAAGAAATAGGCAGACCGTTTGATACTGCTAGAACAGATGATGTTGTTCCTCACCAAAGAGGTTATTGGGCAAGAATAACCCATTTACGAGTAACAGAGATGTAGCCAGTTTTCACTTGGTCCCAATCGCACCGAAGATGAGAGATAATTCTGCTGTCTGAAAACCATTGTGCACAGTTTGGTATTAAATTCTTAATAAATTCACTCAAGTCAACTCAATGAAGCCCAAAAGAAAAGAAATAAAAAAACATTCAATAAAGCCAAGAATATAAAAAGGGAAAATTAGTCCTCTATTTTCTATAGGACAAAAAAAATAAAGATAATTAGAACAGTAATGCAAATTCCTTAATTATTATTTTATCCAGAAATAAAAACAAATGATTTCTCTGAATGAATTGTTAACGTCTTTTTAAAATTTACTATACAAATGACAAATGTATGCTGGTCTTCATGCCGCCTATGTTAGCATTAATGCAGGTATTGAATCTTAGCCCATCCCATCAAGCTGATTTAGTGACACCCACAAAACTCCACATCACAGAGAGCAGAAAACGATAAACTGACGACTAACCTGTGAATGAGCGCCTCTTCGGCATGGTGTGAGAGATGTAACATTCTAAATATCCCTTTTGTTGTTATTTTATAAAAAGATGTGGAATTATATATATATATATATGCAAACATACATGCAAATCCGTTTGTTTTGGAGTGCTTTTGCAACGGTTTTATTTAATCTGTGCCTGAAATTGAAATAAATAAGGTATTTAAGCTAAACATGATCTGCATATATTTGCAGTACATCTGCAGTAACTCATGCCAATTATATGAACTGAAGCCTAGTAATCGAGGTTTATGTTAGTGAGTCTCCTTATAAGTAAATGTACATGAACTCTCTTGTACATTGTTTTCAAACTAAGTGGATTTTCATGAATAAAACATTTCTCATAGAAATGCTACAATTGATTTACAGATAAATTTGTTTGTGTCCAATTTGATAAATGAGCCCATGCATGTAAATCCAAAGCAGTTTCAGGATTTCAGTTCCAGACTCGGGGCAGGAGTAAAAGAGTAAAAATCGCACTGATGTGAATCAAATGCCTAGGATTGATGTAATTAAACTGGCTGCAGTTGCTGTGGAGATTGGCTGGGCATGTGTGTGATCAGTACTCATTACTGGGGTCTGAAAGGTGGCCTGCATCCCATAGAGGTCACCTTTTGATCCCACTGATCCCTTTCACACAGTCTTCTTTCTTTACCAGACCCCTCGGATAATCACTCCATCCACTTTTTAAAATGGGATTAGTTCATTACGAGCGAGAAAAGCCTGTGTCCTGGCCACGCGCCATTCTCTAGGGTTACGTGTGCCAGTTTCCATTTTGGACTGGAAAAGAGGAGCTGTCTGAGCCCTGTCTTCTTTTCTCTTCTCCCCCTGTCCCTCCCTCTCTCTCTCCCTCTCCTTCCGCTACCCCATGCTGCGCTCTTCCTCTCTCTGTCCATTCTAATCTCAGCAGGCCATGATGGGCCAATGCCACTTTGGAGCTTAAATAGACGGATATCAAAGGCCAAACAGTCTTTCACAGTAACTGGCTTCCTAATAGTTCTTCATAAAAGGGTGTATTTTGGCTTTTTTTTTTAAAGATCTCATGGAAACAGTGGCACAATGACAGCAGGGAGGCAATGGCATTGATTTGATTTGTAATGGGTCTTAAGGACAACCACTTAATGGTCCATTATCCTAAAATAATGATTGTTTTTTAAAAAGTAGTCATAAGAAGGTAATGGAGCTTAGTCACATACATTTATTGCACTATTAAGGTACTAAAGGTTTGCATTAAAAAAAAAAAAGCAGCCAAAACACGCAGAACGATTTACCATCGTTCTAGTCAGATGACCGATTTGATGTTTCACATGAGATACATGGTATGCGTTGTCCATTTTAATGGACATGTGTGTATTAATTGATATGATTAGTGAGTTTCTACCTCAAGCTGCAAAATACAAAGTGGTGTTTAGGCAAATCACTTAATGTTATTTGTTATATATGTTATTAATGGTATTTATAAAGCCTGATAGTCACTTCAGGAACAGAGATACAAATTTATTATGAGAGAATAAAACAAAAGTATACAATTTACTAAATCTAAATAATGATGTATGTTTATTTCACTGAATGATCAGGGATCACTGTGTTTCCTGAAAAGACTGAATCTTAGCGAATAACAAACAAGCCTGACATTCACTAAAGGTGTAGCGATTGCATATGTGCATATAAGCACTATATTTTGCAAGAACGGGTTTCCTTCAATCCAAGACATAATTTTGACTCTTCTGAGAATGTTCCTGATATCCAAACATCAGCTATTTAAAACAATTTATATGGGATTTAAGTTTTTCTCTTTTTTTTTGGAATCAAGGTAACAATACATACATTAATGCACTCTAATCCTTTACCTGAGATTTAGTCACATGACTCGGTTTTTTATCAGGCTATTCACAGATCATGCGTTGCAATGAATTTCAAAGGTGATAACTAAAGCTGCAATGATCAAATCATTTACGAGAATGCTCTTGTGCCATGTCGATGATTGTTCAACAAATAAGTGCTGACCGGTAGAACAGCAACACTCTTGTCCCTCTTGAATTCTAGCTTATCCACACACTGATCTGTCATTCTGACAGCTTCAGTGTTAGCGTCACAGAGACTCAGCGAGGACCAGATCTCAGGTCATCAAATGATATTTCTAAAGCACAAACACACCCCTTCTCCCATCGACCCGAACAACCTGATCTGATGATGCGCCTAGTGTTCCTCCGCTTTGAGGCTTTGAGATGTTGTTGCTTGGTTACGAGGGGAAGTGTGGCCTGTTGATTGGAGGCCTGAGAATGTCTCCTCTGACTCTGCTATTGATCATGCCTCGCACTAAATCAATCAGGCCCATTGATATAGTATTGTAACAGTCTTAAGTCCATCAGTTTTACCTCATTCTGTTTGGATTATATCAGACACATTGAACCGCCCTTCTGTCAGTCTCTAGTGCCCTCAACCTTCAGTATCTATCACTTCCAGACCTGATACCAAGAGACATCTGCTCTGAGTCATCGTCCAAGTCAGTCTGTCTTTCTGGCCTGATATAAAGTGAAAATCTTTTCCTTTAAGCAGTAGTAAAAAAATGTATAGTAGTGAGTCATAAAAACTAGATAAGTACAAAAAAAGACAATATAATAATGTTCATAATGGTTTAAGGACGTGTGTGTGTCAGGGTTGTTCACACATTTGATTTTGAAATGTACAGTTAGGGAAAGATAGCATCAGGCTGAGGGACATTACAGGCAGTTGGCTCCATCAAACTGACAAGTAGACATTAATGTGTAATTAAGTGTTGCCGAGGCGGAGAATAAAAGTATGTTTCTCAGATTTAAAGTTTGCCACAAATTTATACATAATTTGTCATGCTACTTAGAAAGCGATGATTTTTTTTTTTTTTAACGAATAACAGAAAATTGCTAGTCATGTTTTGGAAGGAAGACAAGCTTCAGTTCAGAAACTTACATGATAAACATACATTTATTCATTTTCTATACGGCTTTTCCGTTGCGAGTCATGGGGAAGCTGAAGCTAATCCTAGCTGACTTTGTGCGCAAGGCTGGAGAGGTCACCGATCCATCTCAGGGCTAACATAGAGACAAACGGCCATTAACACCTATGGGCAATTTAAAGTATCCACTTGACCTAATCCAAATATCTTATGACTGTGTGAGGAAACTGATACATGGACAGGGAGAACACGCAACGTCACACAGAATGGTGCCCTTGGTCGACCCAGAGATCAAACCAGGGACCTGTTGCTGTGAGGTAACAGTGCTAACCACTACACCACATTTCATTATATCATTCTTCTTTTACCTCATACATACCTACCTACAGTGATACCTGAAAGTTTGTGAATCCTTTAGAATTTTCTATATTTCTGCATATATATGACCTAAAATATCATCATGTTCCCACACAAGCCCTAAAATTAAATAAAGAGAAACAAATGAAACAAAAATAGTATGCTTAGCTGTTGATTTATTGAGGAAAATGATCCAATGTTACATATCTGTGAGTGGCAAAAGTATGTGAACCTCTAGGTTTAGCAGTTAATTTGAAGGTGAATTTAGTCAGATGTTCTAGGCTGCTCTTTTTTTTCTAAAGACTTTGTTCAGAAAGCATTTCTAACTATCTATCATTTTATTATTATTATTATTATTATTATTATTATTATTATTATTATTATTATTATTATTATTATTATTCAGCTCTGATTAAGCTCTGTAAATTACATTACAAGCCATTTTCCTTCAGAAGTGACCAATTCAGATTTTGGATCTGAGTGCATAAAAAGTCCATTTACATGCTAGAAGATCAGGAATAGGAATGCAACAACTGACCAGGTTTGTTTGTGGCTTTTTGGGTTTTTTTTGTGTGTGTGTGTGTGTGTGTGTGGGTGTCTTAGCAAACTGGACCTCAATGATGACTTACAGTAAATCAGTTTTAAATGGTGTAGCCAGGCACATTCTTGTAAATCATATGAAGAGTAAATGCAGAAATTTATTTGGCTCTCTAGGTTCTGTCTTATATCTGGGTACTGAAGAGACATGAGATCAGACTGGTGTTGACTATGAAGGGTTATACATAATATGTGTCTAGACAGATCAACAAATCAATCCGTTTACTGTAAAATGCTAAATAGAGAGTAAAATGAAATCAATACGGTGTAGTGCCAAAAGAAAAAAACAGTTCCCTTTTCCCCTCTTGCCTAGGCATTTTGTCTCCATTTAACATTCAGGTTTTTTATACCTCCCTTTTCCCCCGTGTCTCTTTCACAGTGTTAAATGTGCATAGAAGAGAAGTCTTCTCCGCTTCTCGTTTTTTCTGTGAATCGAAAACTTTCCTTGAGGTTTGAAATGATAATAAAATGTCTTTCAATATCAAACCACTGTTCAAATTATATAATGCATTAAAGGTGTGGAATCTTTCACACGGCCTTGAGCGTCTCACTCATTCTTAATTTCTCTTGGACGTCTCTGACTCTGACTCAGCACTGCTACAATATTTGATCCTTTATGTATAACTAACATCACTTGAAAATATCTTAAGCTGTGATTAGAAATTTCTGTATCGCTCTCCTAAAAGACAGGGTTTGTAGATTTGCAGGACACCTACAGTTCATGATAACTGCCAGAAATCTTCATAAGCTTTATTTTCGAAGGAAGGTCACAGAATTTCATTTGGCTATAGGAGACTGTCGTAGGTATAGTAAATTTCCCAAAAATGCATGGAAATGTTTTGATGGATGATCATACCAAAAATAATATTACTGAAGAGACTTCCACAAACAAGTGATAAACCTATGATAGGTCTAAAAAAAACAAAACAAAAAAAAAACAATATAAACAGAAAATCACAATGGGCTGTGCTTTTTTTTTTTTCATTCATTCATGTCAGACTGTTCATCAAGCTCAAGGTTCATCCACAATGACAGTCAATGGTTTGCCTTTTGCGTCAGAGAGATGAAGCTTTCATTGATAACAATAGGCTCACTGAGCGAGTCAAAATAGTGACGCTGAAAGCGCCATTGAATGTGTATGCAGTGACGTTAAAGGCTTCTGTCTATACTTCGATATTTGATGCACTGGGAGTGAAAATGGATAGACTAAAAAAACAAATTCATCAGATAAGTGTATAACTAGCAACATGCTATTCCTAAATAGTGTCAAGTGCCTTCTGTAGTTTATTACTTTAATAGCAAAGTGATTACAGTTGAATACATCGATAATACTACATTCCATATTAGAGTTTAGTTACTACAAAAAGCTACAAAGCACTAAACTAGTTTTAATACGTCATATTTTTTGTTTTTGGTATTTTTTAAACCAAATACTAAAATATATATTGAGATTTAATTTCTATGGGTTTTTTGTATTGTGCTAGAAATATAAACAATATTCTTATTGAACATATTCTGTCTTGGTGATTTTAATGTTGGTTTTAATGTTGATGAAGAAGAACTCTGTCTTACGTCTCTGGCTGGCGACTGAAGGCCATAACATGATGATTCGCATCACTTTCAACCTTATCAAACCATCATTCGGCCTTCCTGGAAGAGATCACTTCCATCAGGAAAAAAAAGTTTTATCATATGTTAAAGGTAATAACTCAGAACAAATGTGTATTGATTTGCAGGGATTCTTCCATGTAAGTGGACTCATACCATTCCAGCACGTCCAGAGATAGTGAACACCCTCACTGTAGGGGTCAAGCATTTAATCCCGTATGCTCTCTCAGAGTTCTCCAGACATGCACTCGCCCACTTGTCGAGAATATAGTGAAGGATGACTCATCTGACCACATCACTTATTTCCACCTCTCTGTAGACCAGTGCCTGTGGTTTTTGCACCACTGAGCTCGCAATTGCACATTAGTCTTTGTAATGATGGGCTTATACACTGCAACCCTACTATATTATTCCCCTTCATGTAGTTTTTGACTGATTTCTTGCTGACAGTCTGATGACATCCTGTGTTGACATCTTTATTCACCTGTAGAATGGTTGGTCTTCTGTTTTTCTTGTGCACTTTGGACCATATTTACAAACCTATATGCTGTCTTTCCCCACACACGACAACTTTGTTCCATAAATGCAGTAGTCATTACATTTACACGGCAAATGTCTGAACATTGTGAATCTTGTAACATTACTTACTATTTCAAGTTCAACCAATCACAGCGTTTAAATGCCCAACCCTGGAACTGAACTGCATTCCCACTTGGTGCAGTTCTTGTTTTGTTAGACCAATCTTTCCCTGTAACTGGTAATATAGTGTGATAGGAATGGTTTACAGGAAAAATAGGTTGAATTACCTATCAAATGATGTGCAAATGTATTTTTCATTGTATTAACCTGCAAAAGTAACACATTCTGAATGAGAACTGCCAATTTGATTCCTTATTTTGTTTAAATATGCAATCTGTGATGAAAATAATCTTGCTTTTTGGGACATATTGGAAAGTTTAGTGCTTCTCAGCTTCTTATTAATGATAACTAGAACTGTACACAATCCAAATCATCCAGAACAATGAATATGTAAAAAGCAAGGAGACTGACTCATGGTGACTGTTCCAACTTAACCGAATTTGAAATATAACATTACATAGTAGGGCGGCACGGTGGTGCGGTGGTTGGCACTGTCGCCTCACAGCAAGAAGGTCCTGGGTTCGATCCCCGGGTCACCCAGGGTGCCTTTC
>JAQQZR010000037.1:5720164-5738400 GCA_030068235.1 Notoglanidium macrostoma | reverse complement strand
GTGGTGGACTGGCGACCTGCCCAGGGTGTACCCCGCCTCTCGCCCGAAGATGCTGGGATTGGCTCCATCTTCCCCGCCACCCAGACGGATAAAGCGGTATAGATAATGGATGGATGGATGGATGGATCAACAATGGGTGGTGTGATTGCCCAAGGTAAAATGTTGAGTTACTGTTACCAGGCTAAAGTTGATCATTTTCCAATTAAAGCATGTTCAAAAGCTTTTGTTCAAGACCTAATTAGCTATCTGAGTGTTGTTACTGTTTATGTGGAGCATGTCTTCCAAGTCCCTTTGTTACCAAGTTGAGACCATAAAACTATAATGTGTTAAACTGGCAGCATTCATATAAACCCACTGTCAGAGCTGCTGTTACAGAAAATTAATCATCTTTTGACCAAACAGAATCATGCATCAAACATCCCTGTGCTATAAACGTTTATAATACACATCCTTCAGTGTGGATTAACAGAAGGTCTGATAGGTGAGAGCTCTGTGGCAGCTGGATGTGTGTCTCTCTGCGTGTGACACTGAGCAACCTGCCATCGCTGCAGGCGTGTGACTTGTTTTAGAGATCACGATATAAGAGCATATGTGATTATGATGAATAAACACACTGGAGTGTGGTGAGAACATGAACGCTACACCAGCATGGGGTCAGGTTAAGTGGATAGGGATCAGATTTAACCTTTAAAGTCTCTCACTCATTCTTCCTACAGTCTGTAGCCTTTTACTTTTAGCTCATTAAAGATCCTTTGCAGCCTTACGCTAAATAACAAGCTTAAGTGACACTTAAGGGTATTAAACGACATGGCAACATTAACAGCTTATCAGCATAGCAGTAATATTAACAGCTTGTTGTGTTATTTATTGTTTTCTTACCTTATATTTAAGCTGTTATTGTGCTTAGTAAGTACTATTATTACTACTAAGAGCTTCAGGTTAATGTTTAAATCAGACAACAGACTGGGGAAAAATGTGACCTGCGTTGCGGCAATAGCTCAGGCTGGTGGTGGTGGTAATGATATGGAGAATGTTTCCTTTGTACCAAATGGGCCCCTCATGGCAATAAGTTCAGTGTACCTCAATGGCTTCCCCTGTCATCCAATAGAGCATTTGGGACGTTATTATTTGTGAACAAGAGATTTGCAGCAGGAATTTTCAGCTAAAATCTGCAGCGGCTATTTGACATAATCATGTTAATATGGGCCAGAATCCCAAATGATTTTTACAACACCTTGTGGAATCCATGTCATGAAGCATTGAAGCTCTCCCGAGAGTAATGAGAGGTCAGCATTAGTACTACCCTGTATTTGTATGGTGTTCCTAATACAGTGGCTGGTTAGGGTATATCCGAATATTTATCTGTTTACACTTTATTTAATACCTACACCCTGTCAGACATTTATTTATTTATTTATTTTTACTCTAATTGAGTTCGATTTGTCTTGGTACCATCTTTTTACCTGAGGTGCTTCAGAGTTTGCAGTGTTAATTAGAGGTCTGTTCAGAACAAATACAACTAAGAGCAGTTATCTCTGAGGGAAGTAATAAGCAGGTACCACTTACATTATACAGCAGGAATCTGAGAACCTCCAATAAAGAAAATAATAAGCTACTAATGTGCCCAAATAACTATTGCATTTACTAGCTATGAAGTAATAACCAAATATGAGCAGTCTTATAGGCTTAAAGGTCCACCGAGTAGAAGTTTGAGAGTATCTATTAGCAGAAACAAAGTATATAATATACTTACATAATTCGTATGATTTTATTAGTGTATAATTACTTGTAACTACGAATCACTGTCTTTTTGCAAGCTTAGAATGAGCCGCTTTATATCTACATAGGGAGCAGGTCCAGCCCTAGGCTGCCTCCATGTAGTAGCCCTGAACTGACAAGCTTCTAGAGAGCGCCCACCGCGTTGCACGTTTTTACAAATGGCAGCATGAATTCAAAGGAAGTGGAGAAAGGAAGACAAGGAAGAAGAAAGAAGATGAATCAGTGTTTGCCTTGCTGGATAACAAGTTTGAGAACCCAAATTTTGAAAAATGGAGGCTCATGCTTATTACTTAGCACTGAAAAATCAAGGAAGTGTTAATGTAAGTATGTTGAAGTGTGCTACGGGGACCAGATGGCTATCATATATTCTACGGTATGGTAGCTACGCTAAAGGGGTAAGAAACGGACATTCAGTTAGTTGAATCCTTCATAGTTGACCGTTAAAGACTAACTCTGGCTTATTATATCATATACAAAATCATAACCTTAAATCTCTTATTTTGATCATTTTTAACTTCAGGCACAAGCTTTTTTCAGCTTCTAGCATATTTGGCAATGCAGTAGAGGGTTTTGTCTTAGATGTGAATTAAGGACCATGATGTTAGTTCGTCCACGGATCAAAATCACTGAAAATCAGGCCTAAGAAATGTACAGTTGGAGAGACCAGGTGCAGGTGGGAGGTTTACCAGTAGGCTTTAATGAGAAAACTAAGAAAACTGTGGGTACGGTTTCCACCATTGTAGTGAAAAACTACAAAGGCAATTGTTTTATTTGTCTTAATACATGTCTTCTCGCAAAGCTGCTGTGAATGTGGTTGTGGTTTCCGAACTCCTCGAGGCAATTTTTTTTTTTATTATTTGTTTTTTATTACTTTTTCATAGTTTTCAATAGATTTAATTTTGCTGTATTGAATCCAGCATGCAAAACCCAGAAGTATGCTTCATCACAGAGTGTCAACTGAAGCGCCTTCGAACACAATTATCATCAACCAAAGTTCAGAGCCAAACAACGAACATTAAGAAATAGAGCCTTAATCTTTAATTATTGTGCAGATCAAGCTGCAATTCTCAATCCACGCTGTGACTCATTCAATTCGCATTTCCTGTGATTCATTTGGGACATCATTCATTCACTGGAGCCCAAAGAAAGAGACAACCCAGCCTGTGTTATAGAACAGGCAAAGACTTTCTGCCATTAATATGCTGAAGGTGCAAACAGAGCATGCTTCATGATCAGATCCTTGGAAAGGACCAAAAATACACACCTCTATATAGCTTCTACCTACAAATAAATTACATAGTGTGTATTTCCGTGGGTGACCTCCCGCTCACACGGTGATCACGTCAGGTCAGCCAGAGGCTTCTGATGCAGATAGTGTTTGACCACAGGAGCGTAACAACAGGAAAAAGGCTTCTGGAGTCTCTTTAATGCGTAGTGGCTCTGAATATTCCTCTTATTATTCGTTTTGACTGTGTCGATATGTGTTGACCATAATAGAAATCTTCAGAAACTTGTTCTACAGTAAGAAACCATGCACTTGAGTGACATTGGAAAAGTTACAAGGTGTATTCACCTTACTCGAGATATAATAGATAGGCTTCGAATTTGGAACAACAGAGATTTGCCATTCAGGCATTTAATTATTTTTATGCTTGGGTAAAAAGTATTGCTCGCTCTCTCTGTCACCATGTATCACTTGAGAGGAGGAACATGGTGGTGAGCAGGTATTGCTGATATTTTACAGGATGCCAGATGAGCTCAGTCATTGTGTTTTACTGTAGGAGAAAGTCCAAGCACAAAGAGGATTTCAAGCTGCGAGAATCACTTTATGCTTCACTGAGCTTCCCATTAGTCCAGTCACATGCCAGTGCCTTCTCTGTGTACCCCAGAAACACATACCCTTTCCATTTCTCCCTCCTCACCCCCTCTCTTAGTCACACAGTCTGTAGAGGCTTATGGACAGGGATGGTCTACTGGAATGTCATATTTGGCCTTATGATGGCAATTGTCTTATAATTTATTGGTACTATATTCTTAGACCTTTAAACGCAGCAGAACTAATAGCCTTTTCTTATGGCCAGCTCCCAAACATCCATCCTACAGCACTTCATACTAATCATATATGTATCTGAATTACATAATTCCAATTATATTCCTCCAATACAGAGCCTTGTTTGACAGAGGATTGGTGGTGTTTTTGTCACAAGGTATCACCAAATTGTAACTGTGGTGGTGCCAATAATCCTAAAACCAATATTTTGCTGAAACAAATACGTCTACATTCTGGCACATTATTTGGTAGTGAAAGGACACCAGAGAATCAAAAATAAGAGAGCTTTTTTATTGAATTTTGAAATAAAACTATACACAAATTATGCCCACAAATTATCACTTATTTCACAGTGTGTTCATTTTATGTATTCATTTCACATTAAGTGAAAATATTGAATGTTATTAACTATATATGTGAGGTGAAAAAAAATAACACCGTTAATCACACAATAACACCACCAAATTTGTCTCTGAAGTGCTTCTTTTCTTTTTTATTGTTCAAATAACCACAAGGTTAAAGCCCCCTCAAGAAAAGCGTATGAATGATAACACGAAGGCTGATAAAAATTTAAGACCCTCATGTAAGACACAAACCCTGGCCTCTGAGCAAAGGCATATTTGTGGAGATATGAGAGTTTTGCAGCACACCAATATGTATTGCGTTCTACTGGTTTTACTCCAGAGAGCTTTTAAGCCCCACACAGTACCCTATAGATTCTATACAGCTCCGGTTTATCTTGCTGACATGACCTACTGGAATGTCCACTTAATTCGGTGCTGTAAGCATTTCAAGAACATTCACAATTTAGCCAGATATTGTGTTTTATCTTTAAGATGCATCTATAAAGAGGAACCGAGGCTTGGATAGCAGCAGCACATTTAATCAAACTTGCTCTGTCATGATTTTCAACCTCTTTTAGGGTTTTATTTATTACAAAAGTGCAAATAAGGAGTAATCGTTTGATTGTGCAGTTGGATAAACTGCGTATTTACTATACTTAGTGGGTGTCTTGTGGGTGATCCTCACCGAATAATTGAGTAAATGACAATTTCTAATGAAAAGGTGGTGAAAACATTTTTTTACAAGTTCTTTAAATACATGACCAGTTTCCAGAGTTTCAGCATTAGCATATGTTTCAGAAATAATATCCTCGCTATAGAAGTCCACAGGTAGTCCGCACTGTGTGGGCTATGCATATGTACAGAACAAGGGCTGCTATTAAAAAAAGAAAGAAATAATGTGGCTGTATAATGCAACCTGACCTGAAGTAGAGTTACTGCTACCATCTGCATGTTGTCCCTGTGCATGTCTGGGTTTCCTCCGAGTGCTCCAGTTTCCTCCAAGAGTCCAAAGACATGCAGATTAGGTCAACTGACTACTATAAATTGTCCATACGTCTGAATGTGAGTGTGAATGACTGTCTGATAAATTGACGCTCCGTCCAGGTTGTACCCCACTTCTCACCTGAAGTCAGCTGGGATTGGCTCCGGCTTCTCCATGACCGTGACAGATAAGGAAAAGCGGTATAGATAATGGATGATGCGGAACATCCATGAAATGAGTTATTTCCTGTTATCACTTACATTATAGCAGCTATAAACAGTCACTGCATCATAAGTCGGTCCTTTAGGAGTTAATAGTACATAGCATGTTATGTTACAGAGGAGAAAGCGTACAGAAATTAAGACGCTTTGCTATTTTGAGTTTTTCTAAGACCTGTGCTCTTTTGTTTCCAATTGGAGAAAATTGGCTTTCTCGGATTAATGCCTGCTCTTCAGTCATATTAATTTACATATGATATTTTTTAATACTTTACCCTAAATCACTTCCAGGTTTGGTAAATCATCCTGAAGGTGCTACATCTATCTGCTTGAATTTACACCACAACATGTATTTCACACAACTGGGTTCAAAATTGTGTAATCGTTAATAAGTTTGTCGTTTCTGTCATTTGAAAAATTAAATCCTCTGGAGATTCAGTTAGCAGATCTATTGTACTCGAGTACTTGAGATTGTACTTGAGTAAATCAGACCTTCAGTCTTGTAAAACAGCATATGTAGCTTTTATATTTATTTTTAGAAAGCGGTTCACTATCCTTTTTATGCATCCATTGTTCCTGGATTTATATGAATATGGATTTGGGTGAACGCTACAAATGCATTTGAATTGGATCAGTATGCATAAGCGTATATAACAACAACAACAACAGCAGGAACAAAGCATGTCCTGCATTCATGATTATGTACAATTGTTTTCAATTGCTATGTTCTTTCTAAGTTTATGGAAATATTCCAGATTGAGCTCAGGGTATGCCACAGACCAGGTTGAAAGATAGTCTGAAATTGTGTGTCCTGACAACTTGACCTCAGGAATCCAGAACGATGGCACCATTTTTAGTCCAATCATCCTGAATCCCCAGGCTCGAGTTAATATCAATGTAGCCTTGGAGCTAAAAGTTCAATTCCACTCTGAAGCTAATTTGCACCTGCTCAAAGTAAAGCCCACCATAATTGTCATAGAAGTGCAGAAGATGGAGTGCTGCTCTCCTCCCATTCGTCTGTGAAGGGACACTGTGACTGGCATCTGAATTACCTGCAATCAGTACATAACCACTGCCTGCCAATACCGATGGTGCCTGAGCATGTCACCAATGCTGCCCGCGCTGCTTCACGGGCTAGGTTGCCCTCTCCTACGCTCACACTCACTCAAACATGAACCTCTGGGCATTTGAAGGTTTGCTTGCATTCTTTATTTTTGTTATGAAACCTCACTCTGTACTCACGAGCATTTGGCCATCACTTGTTACAGATTGTTGCTCTCACTGTACTCAAGTGCCTGTTTACTCTAAGTCTTGCTAGGAGCAAAAAACACACACTCAAGTGCATCCACTCTATAAATGTTGGGGGAAGAAAAAAAAAGGTGAAAAAAAAAAATGTTTTTCTAAATACCATACCATACCATTTGAAGTTTTCAAAATTTTGCAGTCAGACATTGTTAGAATAACCTTCTTTATGTGAACATTATCAAACATTCTTCTTATAGATTTGAGCCATAGAGTTTTATTCCTTAACAAGTTAGATTTAAGTAGACATTATTTATAGGCCGATTTGTTTTTGAGATACTGAGGTTTGAATTAAACCCGTTCACCAGACTAGTCAAACAGCCTAATAACTATAGAACCTTAATAATAAATGTAATAATATACTAACTCTGCTATATATATATATATATATATGCATTATAACAGGTTCATAGTTTATTACAGATACGAACTTTATAAAAAAAAGTGTACCTAATATTCTATATAAATGAGTGATGAGGGATTATTGATGTCCTGCTTGTATATACATGTTCAAATCCATGTTGTGTGCGTGCGTGTGTGTGTGAGTGTGTTTGCTGATGCATCAGAGGTTCAGTGATGTCTAGCAAAGTGATTCAGGGCTGAGACGGAGCTCACAATGAATAATGTCTCATCAATTTACTTTCTAACTCCTTCTCCACTGCCTGCCACCACCAAAGGTCGCTATTTTTAAATCTGCCCTTCACTGACGTTGTAAATCTTACCTGCTTCTGTTTGCTCAGTCTCTTTCAAACTTTTTACTCATTTTTCCCTACCACCCACCTTTCATCATTTCAATGTTTCGGGATCTGTATTGGTTTCTCTAACAGACAAGAATACTTTATTCCAATGACTGTCTTCCAACGGAGCAAACCTGTTCCCAGTGCATGCTTTAACTTTTCCGAAAGCTTGCACTGAATATGCCAAACAAGCTGTATTTCTATTCACTTGCTTAACGCGCAATTTGAAATTGTGAACTAAAAACGAGAAACAGAAACACATGAATTTTGAAAAAGTCATGAATACCAAAAAATGTTTTTAGGCTCGCATGAGGTGGTTTTGCAGATTAGTTAAAAAAAAAAATATATAGCAATATTCTGCAAAATTGAAATGGGAACATATTTTTCGCATTTAAGTCACATGACATGACACGAAGAGCAAATGGAAATGCTACCTTTCTGAAAAAAGAGCCCTCTGTAAGAGCTGGAGCGGAGAGGAGAAAACCCAGCTTTAATCACATAACATCACTTACTGACCATTCACTAATGTGTTTTGTCAAACTATGTGCAAAACCGCAGTAGAAATCCAGCTAATGACTCTTTGTCCTTCATGTGAAGGTTAGTATGGGCTGTTCAATAAAGAATTTGCACTGATGGATAGAAAACAACCGGTAGGTCAAAGCTGAATATCAACAGCTCGCCTGGTTCTTTCGTTAGTTTGAGGAAAGCAGTGTGACATAAAAAGGAAATCTCTTCTGGCACGATATTGATCAACTATACAGGCTTTAACCCTATGGCTGCTGTCTCTCCTTCTCTCTTGTATCATTTCAGAAAGAGCATCACCCAATTCACGGAAACCTCCTAATGTCCTCACGTGACAAATGGTTACAGAAAATCACATGCGTAATGTTTTACACTTACAGAAATAAAGATACCAAATTGTACTGCTCCTTTCATAGTATGTACCTTTTACCTAGCAAGGTGCACATTGTATACTTTTGATTAGCTTTTAGAGTAAAGCTTTAAAGTTACATCATTAGTCCATACTTAGTCCAAAACAATTATGTACCTAAAATAATTTTTAAAGGTAACGGAACATATTAATGGTGCAATAGATGTACCCTTCGTGGTACACTAAGTGACAAGAAAGGGTGCAGTTTAGCACCTTTATTTCTAAGAGTGTGTTTTCAATTCGCATTCGCATATTTTGTAGGGGTGTATGTGTTCAGGTGACAGGATTGAGTCAGTTCTGTGGGCTGCGTCACTGAATTAATAATCTAAGTGGGCGTATCATTTTGACATTGCATGTATAATTTTGACCCTGTGTTGATTGTGTTGAAAACCCAAAATTAATTAAAACTTGTGCACCAAATTGCTTTTTTTTTTTCACTGACATAGCCTCATTTGGAGAGAGCTGATACTGATCTGATCTTACAGCCCCTTATACTTGTGTGGGTATATATACTGTACATGTTTCAATATTTAAAATATAGCATGATTTTTGAAGTATCTGAAGCATTTCAATGTAAAGTGTAGTGGGCTGGAACAGACCAAAATATTGTTTCCTACACGCTATAGAGATTATACTAAAGTTTTAAGTTATTACTCCAATACATGCGCGTATGTTGTTGTGAAGGACCTGTATTTAACGTGCCATTTAACTTTCCATGCACATGTGTAAATGTAATATCAGTAGGACGCATCTGCATGCCAGTCATAGAATCCTGTTTTAAATAGTAAATGTGGCTTTGTCGCCTTGGACTTTATAATCGTATAATATTCTCCCTTCACTTTCAGTGGCTTGTGATCCAGCATATGTTTCAAGGCGAGAAAGCAGAGCCATCTTTTTTTTTTAACCATGTTGTCTGTCACCATATTGAAAACCTAGCAGAGCAGTGAGACATATCCAACCTCAGTTCTCTTCATAAATTGAAAAATTCAAATGTAGACCGTGACAGACGTGAGACACCCTTCTCCTGTCTAAATCCCTGGACGTGTGTGGAGCGCCTGAATTTCTAAAGCTCTGAAACTCTAATGGAGTAAGTCCTCAGTCCTCAGCCAGTCTGTCTGTCTGGCGCCCTCTTAAATCCCCGTGTTGTCCCTGTCAGCGTTTACACCATAGCTCATGACAGACTGCAAACTACAGCTAGTATTAAAAATGCAAATGCAGATTGCTGGCTCTCCTCACTCACACATTAAATATTGAGTTTTCCTGCCCTTTCAGAGTGGCACAGAATTACTATGAGGACAGGAGTGGACATCGTGTCCATGTGCTGTGCCAAAATTCAAGCTGTCAGAACTTAAATGGGTTCTTTCATTTGTGATTGGTGCTTGTAATTAATAGGGTTATGGTGCAGATGCTCCCACATATGAGAAGCATTTCCCAGGTGGATGGGGTACATTATGCGCAGTGTGATGTATGTATATGATGCACTGTATGCTTGTGCGTCGGTGTGGTGCAGCCAGCTGGTGCATTAGCTCCTCTGCATCATACCTCAGTATGAACAGAGTCACGGCTCTCTGCACCATGATGCGTCACCGCTCAGGATGAATAAAGATGTCATCCTATAGATGCAAAGATTCATCCTTTAGCTGAATCCCTGCTGCACATTTAGAAACATCCTCATGGTAGTTAATCTGTATGTGATTTCCATGCTCCAGGAAGGCTCTGGCAATGTGACACTGAACAAAAAATGATAAAGGAAGTACATAAAAACCGAGAAATCATTCAGTTTTTGCAGATACAACTGTTGAGATGTTCAGAGATACCTTCAGAATATTCTGTAACACTTCATAAGGGTATAAGACACAAATGAGCTGACCTGAACAAACCTACTTAGCTATTCACTATGTAAAGGCTAAATCAAATATACATGTGCTATCTATGTTAGTTGTGATGTCACGTTAACATAGCACAAGACAAGCAGCTCAGTTATTTTGACTTAAGAGTGTAATATGACACCTAAATTGTGATGTCATGACAGCCATCTTTGTAGCTTAGTGTATTTTTGCTATGTCACGATGACAATGTCACGTTCAATCCCACTCCAGTATACATCATTGCCATTACTCTGTCACTGGCATTCCTGAAAATCTTATAAATAGTGAAATGGAACACAGTTTACTGTATTAATTTACATAACTCAGTTACTACGGTGTAAGGAATGTTAATGTCAATAACGTCACCATGTAACACGGTAATACAGCAGGTTCACGTGTGAACGTCACCACCATGTGCTGATCTCAGGAAACAGAGAACGCATTGGAAGTGTCACCTTCAAAGCAAGTAGAATGTATTATATTGCACACACAATGCATCATAATGCCTGAGAAAGCCTATAAATGATCATAAGTAGATATAGTTGTATGCATTACACTTTATAGTGCATGAATATGACTTAAGTATCATGTTTATAAAAGTATATAACACATACCAGGGCATTATAGCATCTTGCCCCAGGCTAATGAACTAGATATTAAGAAAGAAGTCATCTAAACAAGAATGTGATATTTTGAAGCCATATACACATGAATCTAATGATGTCGATAAGGCATGATGCATGTTTGAGTCAGTATAAACCTGACATTAAGACGTCATATACACATGAAGCAGACATTATGACATAGACATTATAAACCTGACATAATTAAATGATATGGATATGAATATACATTTTCAACCTGACATTATAAACCTAACAGAATGAAGTCATATAAACATAAACCAGATATTATGCACTCATATACACATGAGCCTGACATAATGAATTCATATCAACATACAGCCTTATACTGTACACATGCATTCTAATGTGCAACTATATGCTACTTATGAGTGTTTAAATAGCCAGGCATTACAAAATATTGTACAGTACAGTGTATTCTATGTATTTCTGATCCATTAAGAATGCACTATGAATTTCGGGATTGATTGAAAGTGGGTAAATATATTTACTGATCAATGTACAGTAGCTATCACTGCCAATAGTAAAAACCTTATACTACCTGCAATATCTAGATGTTTTTGTATTTCTAGTGTTTTGTATTTTAACCTAATTGAATTTTGGAACGAGCTGATGTCTATTGGAATAAGCTGCAAATATTTGTGTAGGTTTCTCAGTTGTTGTGACAGGCATATGTAAGATTCATGTAGCCCCAGGAACACTATCCCTATGTAAGTGCAAGCAAATATTCATCTAATATTAGCTGATTACACTCCTGTCTTGGAAATGTGTTCAATCTTTGACAAAGATTTTGAAGCAACCGTTTATAAAAATAGACATGACAAAGCTAATCAATGTCCAATCTATTGACTCTGATGATGATTAGGCCGTGTTTTCGGCCTTTGCATCCTTATAATTTTGTCCTCATTACATTCTGTTGCAGCGTTTATTTCAAAAAATACATTTTTAGGGTCATCTTCCTAACTGATAGCCGAAGAACTGGTGCATCATTAAAAAGAGCAGCTGCCGTGTCATCTCACCACGTCACTCCCTAAACTCTTGTATTCAGCATAAATGCTTTAAAAGCTGTGTGATTGAGCAGGCAGAGTTTTTTCTCTTTTTTTTCACAGAGGCTCCCTGCCATTTAAGACAAAGCTGGGAGACAAATGTCGAGCATGAGAAACATCTGTTGGCAGTGGGAGTCGACTACAACACTGCAGAAATTCCCAGCTGCTTCTTCTCATCCATTTTGCCACCTGTGCTGTTTTAATGCATAATTCAGTGCTAAAGAGCATGTCCCTCTGCCCTCTCTGTCTCATTATGAGCTTCTTTACTCATCTTTCATAACCAGTTATTGTCCTGGTGTTCCTTTAGCATGGACTGAGCAGCCCACTCAGTGCTCTGAGCCTTCTAAAGCCTTTGTTTTCGAAACGCTTTACACATGTACGTTGCACAACGACTGTGACATAATATTGTCATGTTCCAGTCAAAAAAAGTGCAAATTGCCTAATCAATAATGTTGGTTTGTTCAGCCAATTGAGCACCTTTGTATCGTTAGCCATTACCACTGTTTCAAAACAGAATCTAATGGACATCCAATTAGCGCAGTATCATGTGTGAACATGTGTGGTGTTTTAGTGAATGCAGAGGTCTGTGAGTGCAGTGTTTCCGAGCAGAGGGGCAGTATCTAGTGACACTCTGCCATCAATCATTACGGTTTAATTGTTGGTCAATACTGGCAAGGCCAAATCAGATGCATGGAGATGCAATACTCAATACGAAGAGAATTTCAAGCGTCTTTTCAAATGCCGATGATTTTGGATTCTCTAAATGTCAATACCTTTCCCCTCAAGATTTATTCAAAACTCCAGAATGACATTACTGGATTACTATAGTGAGGCATGAAATGGCTGCAGACAGCTAATACCAGGCTGTCTTGCTTTATGTTCTTTAAGACGGATCAGAGTTGAATATTTGAATAGATGCAGCAGTGTTTATAAGGATGATCTGATCAACAGATGTCAGATGAAGGCCGACCTATTATTCACTTTTAAGGTGTCACTTTTACAGTTATTGAAGATCGCTATAGGATTAATTTTGTTCCTTTTTAAGGGGCGTTTTAAACACACAATGTTGCCATCTTAGCAACTTTGTCAGTGGATTTGGTGACTTTTTAAACCCCTTTAACAAATGTATATAAAAAGAAAAACAAGCCTAGAGCGAAATCTAGTGACATTCTGAGCAGATGTTTGCAACTGTCCTGTGCTCATGCAAGGCAGTGACCAATCTCAAAAGACACTGTCCCAATGACCAATCACACACCAACATTGTTCCCAGTGACGAATCACTGATCAACATTGCTTCCAACAACCAATCATGCATTACCTTGGTTTCATAATGACCAACCTCTGATTACCATTGTTTCCCAAAGACCAATTACAGATCATCATTGCTTCTCTATAATTAATCACGGCTCACCATTTTTCCCAGTGACCAATCACGGCTCACCATTTTTCCCAGTGACCAATCACGGCTCACCATTTTTCCCAGTGACCAATCACTAATAACTATTGTTTCCCAATAACTAATCACTGCTCACCATTGTTCTGAACAACCAGTCACTGATCACCATTGTTTGTTCCACCCACACACCTTGTTCTCTATTTTGAACTCTCTTCTTGGCTTGTAATAAAAGCAAATTTCTCTACTCACGACTATTTTCTTTGTAGTATAAAAATGATCACAAAAATTCCGTTAAGACACAAATTTCTATGTGTCATCATCAGACAAATTCTGGCCCCTTTTTGAGCATGCATTAGCTACTTTCTCCAGAAAAGGGTTGGCAACACTGAAAATACATGGTATACCTTGAAATTGGTTCATGTACTCTCCATGCTCACACTTATTTATTATTATTATTTGTGTCACTGCCATATCTGGAAAATGAGCTTTCCACATTATATAGCTTTGGACATTGCTTTGGTCAGGATTAGAATTGACAGTCGATCACATTTAGTTAGTTTAGATGGCATCATTCTTGCTCTGCTTATGACAGTGTGTGGGGGGTGTGACGAGGTGGAGGAGGGAAAGTGTGGACAAATTGCTTCCTGTATTGCCAAAAAAAGTTGCTGAAGAGAATATTGTACAGTGAAACTACTTCCCATGATATGATTAAACCTCAGTTATAAATATAGATAGTGTTCTCAGAAATCTTACCGTTAAGATATATTTGGTCTATAAAGTCAAAACACAAAGGAAGAGGTGGATGATGAATAAAAGTATAATTTTACCTAACATTTGTTACTTATATAAGTATCTAGTGACTAATATGAACTTATGTGTTAATTACATTTCTGTAACATAATTGAAATGTTTGATTTAAATCCCACAGAGCAAAACCTCAGACAACCATATAGCTACCTTTACAAAAACACTTATCAATTGTATCTTTAATCAGATTATGCTCATTAGTGCAGCTGTTTCAGCAGCAACACAACATGATCAAGTCAGCAGAACCCAATAGTCTTTAAAGAAAGACTTCACCTTTATCTAGCTCTTTTACTTTCTAGTTATTCCAAGCAAAACTGCTTGGGATGCATTGGGAAAAAAAAGCATATGCTTATAAAGCTGGAGAAAGTGCAATGTTTAGACACAGCTGAGATACAACTATATCTTTGTATTATATTTTGTGACGAAGGACATTATTTATGAGACAGAACAGAAACTGTCTAATATTAAAAGTCAGATAATTTAGTGGATAGTTGAGTTGCTAACTTCCATGACTAGTGATAGACGGGATGGGTATAGCCAACATCATGAAACTGGCAATATGGTGCTCTGTCAAACAAGATGAGGGTTTATGAGATTCCCAACAGGCCTTAAAGTGTTTTATATTTATATGAATATATTAATATTCATGATAGCATGATAGTAGTAAGTACTATATACTGTACAAAATTAAAATTAAAAGTGGCCTTATATGTTTTTTCCATAGTTGTTTTTATATGTAATATAATTTGATTCCCTTTCCTTCATTCAGAGTCCGAATACCTCATTTGGTAAAGCATCATACTTATAGGGTCCAGGGTTCAAGCCCCTGTTATACCCATTATAACCAGTTAGTGCTCACTGGTTATTAAGCGGCAGTGGTGACTCGGTGGTTACGGCTCTGGGCTACTGTTTGGGGGTTCAAGCCCCAACACCACCAAGCTGTCAGGTCCCTTCTTTAAAGCCTCCAGGGGCACCATATCATGACTGACCCTCTGTCCTGACCCCAACTTCTTAAAAAGCTGTATGTGTATATGATTCACTGTGCTGTAATATATATGTGACACATAAAGGCTTCTTAATGTATGTATGTACAGTAGGAAACAACACATCATAAACCTGTAGAAATTATTGTAATAATAGTTATTCAGCATCCACCTGAAAGTGGCAAGTCCAAATATGGCTCTTAGCAGGAAACCAGGAAATACCCAAGCATACCTGATGATAATTTTTTCACATTGTTATCTGTTCTGACTTGTAAATACTTATTCAGTAAGTATTATTTGAAAGAACACCATTAATCGTATAAGCTTTGTACTGAAATAGACAACGTGCAGGTAATGCACCAGAACCGAATTATTTTTTAACTATTAAATAATAGTCAGCACACGGTCAAATAAACTTATACTCATTTTTCATTGTAGTCTTGTTCCTAAAAATGCTTTAATACAGATGCCTCAAGCCCCAAAATATGTATGAGGAGTTAAATTATTCTGAACATTTACAGCCTTTATAGCCAACCTTACCACAATGTTTCTCTTCAAATTTATTGTACAGAGCCAAAACTACTCACTGCTCCTTAATTACTTACCGATTACAGTACTGTACTTACTGTGTCTTAAACCTTCATTAATTTTGTTGAATTGCAGTTGTATCATTTAATCTAAAAACTTAAAGACCGATGGTAGCTGTGAGACTAACAGCAGAACATCAGTTCATGTTGTGCATTTGTGTGTGAGAGAAGGCTAGGCCATGATTATACAGGATGTCCATGGACAGCCAAATGAAAGGGGATTGTTGGTCTCTAGTTAATTCAAGCAGACGGCTTTCACTCTTTTTCATCCATGGTGCACATCACATGACTCTCCAGGTGCTATTAAGAGTTGAATATTTACTCATGCATATGAAGAAATCATAATACAAATCTAATATGAAATGGTAGAGGCACAGACATTTATAGTGACTGAAAGGCAGTGATTAGTCAGTGTTAATAGCCACAGCCGTTCTGGTGTTGTGTTTTAGTGCATAATATTAAAATATGGGTCAATACATGAGCATGCACTATCCTTTATAGATGTCTTTATCATGCATTATAAAGTTTGGTCATGAAAAAAATGACTAACACATCTACAATATGTATGAAATGTGTGTATATATGTATATATATATATATACCTTCCTTTTTTGTTATTTTCTTATAGATTACAGGTGGACAGTCATGTCCAATTCTCACCCACCAGACAGGTCTCCTCTATCATGACAGCTAAAAAGCAGGGAGGTCGAAGGCTATTACGTACTTCCTCCGAGGCACGTGAAGCTGTCTGACCGCATCTTTCCGACCTGCTACTCAGCACACTCAGAAGAATCTCAACACATATGAGCTCACATGCCCATTTCAGCTACTGTCATTTATGATTGACCTGAGAGAGAGTATGCCACCACTCCCTCCCTGACAGCATGGCCAATTTTTCTCTTTTGAGCTCCTGGTCATAGATGGCTGTAGAAACATCAGGATTCAAACTCAAGATCTCCAGATGAGAAGCTTTTTAGAGCCTTTCTTAAGCCTTCAATAAACCTGATTTATTTCATATGCACATGCATATGTTCATGAATGCCCATCACCATTAAGTAAAAAGCAAGTGCACTCTACAGCATGGGTTCATGTTCATATTACATCTCCTTCGCACTCAGCGACTACCACAAAAGGGCAAGCTCACAGAGAGCTGAAGGTGCAAAAATAAGGACAAATTTATGAAAAAAAAGAAATTTCTCAGAGGCGGAAGTGGAACTTATTCTGACTTTTGACTTACACTATTAAAAAAATAACAATAATTAGCAGCATAACAGTATCAGGCCAAATTAGGGGCTAAATTACTGAGAAGAATTAGGAATTAGGTGTGAATTAAGTCAGAAGGCATGAAAAGAAAATGGTTTAACACATTGGTGTCTTCCCATGCAATATCAGAAAACATGAAAATGGTTTAATAAACATTTATATGCATGTTTAACATACATTTTACAAATACAACACAGCAGGTTTTGTATATATTGTAGGTATAAGCTTTGGTATTGGTGATATAACGTATCCACAATGCATTAAAATCATTACGTAATGTTTTTTCATAATTATAAGAATAAACATTATATAAATACATCATAATATGTTATGAATGTATACATAGTTTATTATACACATGAAAACAATGGAGAAATGGTTTAATCTCTGCAATGGTTTAAAGTGATAGGAAGGTTCTGGAAACAAAATGGCGATGTTCAGTGAGGAAGACGATTCTCAAGCAGATGTAATAGCATTTTTGTCTTTATTTAATCTTGTGTTGTTTGCCTCTATGTGTTCATGCTAAATAAAACACTGGAGAGAAATGGAGAAAAGTTAAGGGCTTAGATTAAACAAAAAAAAGTGTGATTAAGCTGGAGAAAGTAATTGGTTTTCTTCATTTTCACTCTCTGCCAATATGAAGAACAAAGCTTGATGGCCTACCCACCCATGTAATGAGGTCCTTTAACCCAATTAATAGCCCTATTTGTAAGAAAATGTGCCTGTGCCTTTCTCACGTGTTCTACATGGCCATTATACGTCAGGAATAAAACACAACAGGGAGCGCTGTAATAAACAACAAAAGGATGGTGTAATGCAACCTGACATAAACCTTTTTTTAATTAGCTATTATTATTATTATTATTATTATTATTATTATTATTATTATTATTATAGAAATGTTCATGCATTAAAACAAGTTCAAACCTGTGATTTAAATTACAGCTGGAACTACCTTTAGAGCTGCTATTACAGAAAATAAATCAAATACCCTCTGATCAATCAGACTTGAGAATCCACCAGAACTGTGCTATAATTGTAGTCAAGTATAAAAAACAGTATTGAATAGAAACATGTATAAAAATTTCATTGGAATAACAATAAAAAAAATTTTTTTCATGTTGTCCCTCATCATTTCACTAGACCCATAACATCCATCCATCCATCCATCCATCCATCCATCCATCCATCCATTATCTACACCGCTTTATCCGTCTGGGTAGCGGGGAAGCTGGAGCCAATCCCAGCATCTTCGGGCGAGAGGTGGGGTACACCCTGGGCAGGTCACCAGTCCACCAC
>JAQQZR010000037.1:5657842-5673519 GCA_030068235.1 Notoglanidium macrostoma | reverse complement strand
TGTGTGTGTGTGTGTGTGTGTGTGTGTGTGTGTGTGTGTGTGTGTGTGTGTGTGTGTGTGTGTGTGTGTGTGAGGGATTGGTATATATGTAAATCTAAGTATCATCAACATAACAATGAAACTGTAGGCCATCCAGGCTTATGATATTACGAACAGGAAGCATACATATGATAAATAAATGTAGGATTCAACCAGCCTAATGCCACTCCCTTACCCCTCCCTTTCCAAACGAGTATTAGTATGTATGGTGGCCTTCAGGTGCCCATAGCATATTTCCAATACTTATAGTCAAACTTCATTGCTTTTTGGTGCTTTCTTATGGATTCATCCTGCCACTTGTAAAAATGCAAAGCACGGAAGGTGCTCTCTAAAGGTTTGTCCATTCTGGGCTACTGTAGGGGTGCAACATGGCGGCTCCGTAGAAGTGGACCCGCTCCCTATGTAGATATAAATGATTCATTCTAAGCTTACAAAAACACAAAGATTCAGAGTTACCGCTAATTATACATTAATGAAAACATTCTTATGAATACTGTCTTCCATTTCTGCAAATAAACCTTCCTAAATTCTACATAGTGGACCTTTATATCACAAGCCACTGTAGTCAAGACAAAAACTCTGCTTGTTTTATTACCAAGATACTGCAATGCCCTCCATCCATCAAGATACAGATTTACCGTAAAACGTGACACTGGGAAGTCCTTGCAAAAATGCATACTGATATAAAAAAAAACACATAGAAACAAATTTATACCATCATTTAAACCATTTAAATACACACTTATCAAACCTTTAATGTGGTGAGTCCACTATACAGGTCCCTGTGTAAGATGTTACAATAGAAAATATTACATCAAGCACATTAATACTATAAACCTTAGAAGCAGACTTATTGTCAGAGCTGCTGTTATTGAAAACGAATCTTCGGTCTGATAAGATTCAGGAATTCAACGGCATTAAATGACAAATAAAGAGGCAATTGCCTCTCATGAAAATAATATATCCAACATTTGATTTTTTTCAGATAAGACCAGGATTGTTGCTACGGCCATTACCATCTTTGACAAGTCCTTTGATAAAATCTCCACTTTATTATCATATCTTGATCTTCACAGGAGCCTTCTGAATGAATGCTATCAGCCACAGAGAGTCTCAGACTCTCCAGTGACTCATGCCTGTCTATGATGCTAAACAGGTACACTGCACTTAATATAGTCTCCTCTTAGAGCATTATGCCAGGCCTCGTTCAGCTACTTACCATATCAAAAGTGAGAATCACATTGACATGCCTTGCACTTTGCCTCCCAACCACTCAAATTTTATGTAATCCAGTCTGAAAAGCTGTTAGGCTAAAATAACATTAGCTTTGCATGTTTCTTTTGAGGAAGAAAAAGACATGTCATGTTTGGAAAATACCAACATGATTTTCAAGACTGTTCCGATAAATATTTTTTGAGGTTTTCATGAGTGAGGAAAAAAAAGCCACAGGATGCTTTGAAACTGATATGAAATACAAAATGCACACACATATCAAAGTCACGTGCACATTCTCCATGCCACACCCACAACGCTTAACTCCTGCTTGTGCTGTTATTTTGAGTTCCCCTCCCTTAATTGCGATCATAGATATCCTGTACTATAATTGTCACCTGCGCCTTGTTACATGTTGATGACTTTATGTATATATTTCTGGGTTTTGACATTCAGTTCATACCACAGCTATTCTTCAGGATTAAGATCTTGACTCTGACCTTTTTTCTGAAGCCATTCATTTGTTGACTTGGATTTGTGCTTTGGATCATTATCATGCTAATTGATATTTTTTTCTGTATAACAGAGGTCTGCAAGTTTGTACCAAAATAGATTGGTATTTGAAGCTACCCATGATTCCCTCTATCTTGGCTAGAGCTCCAGTCCCAGCTGAAGAGAAGCAACCCATATCATAATGCTGCCACTTCCATGATTCACCATTAGTATGATGAGTTTTGGGTAATAAGCTGTCTTGTTTTTGCACCAAACATATCTTTTAGAATTATCCTAGAAAAATTCTACCATGCTCTCATCAGACATATTTTGCCACATAGTTTGGAGTGATTTAAGGTGGGCTTGGATGTCTTTTTTTTTTTTTTTTGCGAGAAAGGGCTTCCATCTAGCCACCCTTTCCCACATATAAAGAATATGCGAGATTGCTCTCATATACATGGCATGGTCAGTACTTGCCAGATATTCCTGAAGCTCCTTTTGTCAGTCCTGTTCTTGGAAATGTCACTCTGAATGCCTCATTTTCTCTACTTCCGGATGATGGCCCTCTCAGTCTTCCATGGTTTCTCTGATATTTTGGAAATTCTTTTGTACCCCTCTCCTGATTGATAAAAGATCTCATACAGGTGTCATAAGTTCTTTGTTGGACCTTGGCTTCAGCATTAGGATGAAATTGTCACACCTGCGCCTTTTCCCAGAAGCCAATACAGCACACAAACATGGCTGCCAAGAACTCCAATTCCTGACACACAAGCTCTAACTGACCTGATTACAGATTACTAACATCTGGACTCAGTCATACAGCTCAAGTATTTAAGGACTTGGCACACACACACACACACACACACACACACACACACACACACACACACACACACACACACACACACAGAGCAAAGTATTTGCTCTGTGGTGCATTAAGCTCTACAGCTTGGTTTTTGCCGCTGTTTCCACCTCTGACATTCTGTTTGCTGATCTCCTGAACTGCGTTAGTTTCCTGACTACAACTTCTGATTCACGATTTGGATTTTCTGAGTGCCATTACAGAACTGTTTACTACATTTGCACCCGTGTCACTCAAGTTCCTGACAGAAACCAAGAAGATGTCACATGGCCTGATATACAAAGGTGTGTACACATGTGCAGCCAGGTTAGTGGAAGTTTTTACTTCTTCTTTCCCTTAAAAATTTTCAATGTGTTTTTTTTTCCCACTTCACTTTTGTTGCTTAGTGCATCACAATAAGAGTGGAAAAAGCTCTGACATGATGAATCACAAAGTTTTTTAGCTCCACTGTGCCTGTCCACTGCCAATGTCAGTACTCAAATTAAAGCTATTCATGCATAATTCCTAGCAAGGGTAATGCAGGGTCTTAAAAAGTACCCAATAGTCACGTTTCACAAGAAATTGAGATGAAATGGCTGATACCCTACTGACAAGTAAAAAGTAAGGAAAAAACTTGAATAGCTGTTTTAAAGTTTAATGCATCCCCAGTGGAGTCTGAGGGGGGAAAGAAAAATATATTTCATATATCATTTAAAAGAAAAATGTCATTTCCAGATGTTAAAAATGAAATACGGGCATATCGTGCAAATCAATGACAAACTCAATCAATTTTACAAATTCGAGGATCCTAAAACTTATAACACTTCTACTGTAAAAACAATGGAAATTATTAGAGAATATTTAAATATTCATGAAAGGAAATTCAAGCTTTGAATATTTTTTGCCTATTATAATTTCTACCTATACCATTAGACTATGCAAAATGAAGAGATTTAATAGACAGCAGTAAATATTAGTTTTCACATCACTTTCCATTTTTTTATTCTTTCACATTAAAATGCTTATTAGAAAAAGGTGATTCAAAGATGTACTTGCAGTTGCATGCTCCTTATGAATGCATATACAGTAATTTGAGGAATAATTTAAATTCTATAGCAAAATGTATACTTACATTTGTGTTTGATTGACAGGGCTACATCTGTGACAGTGGAAATGCAAATGGGATTGCGAAGGAGTTAAATTTTTGGCGAGAGTCGTCCCGTGAAGATGAGAACGTGCATTCGCGAATGGAAGGATTGCTATTACTTTTTCAATATGGCAGAATCAGACCCATTTGAAATTGAAAATGAAATGTCAAGTGGACTTTATATTTGCATTCTAATTTCAGCAGTCATTGTAAATGGCAAAAATGCAAATGATAATATACATTTTGCAACTGAATTTGATTTATGTCTCAGATTATGTGCACTCATAATTCCAAGGTCTACAATGTAGGATTTTGAGGGTATCTATTAACAAAAACAGAGTATATATTCCATACTACAATTATAGAATTCATAAATATGTTTTCATTAGTGTATAATTACCTGTAACTATTAATATTTGTGTTTCTGTAAGCTTAGAATGAGCCCTGTATTGCTATGTAGATAGGCAGAGAGTCCACTTCTACAGAGCTGCCGTTGTGCACCACTACGGTAGCCCAGAATGGACAAACCTCTAGCACCTTCCGCGTTTCGTGTTTTCACAAGTGGCAGCATGAATCCGGAAGGAAGCACCAGAAGGAGAAAAAAGAAGAAGAAGAAAGGAAGAACAAATAAGAGGGATCAGTGTTTGCTGGTGCTGATGAACAAGACTGACAACCAAATTTTGGAAAATGGAATATCATACTTATAATTTAGCACAGAAAATGCAAGGGAGTGGGAATGTAAGTATTTGGAAGTATGCTACGGGCTGCTGATAGCCAACATATATTTTGATAAATGCTTGGAAAGGGACGGGTAAGAGAGGGGTATTCAGGTGGTTGAATCCTACATCGTGAACCTTTAAATGAGCATTCATAATAATGAATTTTAGAATAATGTCCAGAAATTGCTGCTGCAAGTAAACCAATTTGTGATAATAAACTCAGTAAATGTATTGTTTATGTATATTTAATGTCTTAATATCGTCTAAAGGGAATGTAAATATTTGTGCTCCGCTATCTTACACGTACTTATACAACCGTGCTGAATATGATTGGTTAAATGCTGACTCTTTTTTTTTTTTTTTTTTTTTATAAAAGTAGCTCTGATAGATGTGGAGACAACACGACAGTTATATTAATGCACTCTTTCTAATACCTTATGTTTCTATAGTAACAGCTCGTCCGAATGGACATGGCTGGTAAGACACTCCACATAACGTAAGCCAAATAATAAATGCTTTAACAGCTTGTTGTTATTTAACAAAGAAAAACATAGAATCGTTTACATGGTGAAGTTTTCATTTAACATTGATGGAAGGAGTCTAAGGGAGGGAAATAAAAGGTAACTTCAAGACAGAGAAATAAAAGAGGCTCTTGAGGGAATGACTGTTATATCTGCTGTAACATACGTGATAAGAGTAACTTGCTTTGTGGATGGAACCATGAACTGATAAAAAGCACACCAGGTCATTCTTTATTGAATAAAAAGAAAATAATTGCATATTGCTGTAGTGTAAGGGGAATATGCTGTTGTTGGGAAATCTTTGGGTGAAAATGTACAACGGCTGTGGGATCTTTGAAGGGAAACCAGTGGCTGTTCTGACGAATGGAATCCTATGGGTATAGTGGCTCAGCACCCTGTTTGGTGATAACAATGGGTTTTTAACAATTATACTACCTCTGGGATGATCTTCAAATCTTATCCATAGACTAGCAAATTATGATGCCACCTACTAAGATCTAAAAATAAAAGAATGATCGTTTTGTAAGACACGAGACGGTTGGTTGTGTTGTGACAGATGGAACCCATTTATGGCGGCTCTACACTCTATCACATGTACAGAAGCGTGTAGCCTAATTAACATAAACAGTTAGATTACACTGCAATAAGTGTCAGTTCTTCTGGATACTGGATTGTATACCACCAAGTGGTCAAATCTAAAAATATCTGCTCTGCTGTACCACAAGAATTACAGTTGTAAATGTTAGGAGAATGTTGGGGAGGTCTGATACCATTGGCTCACAGTGATACACGTGACTCAATGTAACCTTAGCTATTATGTTTTCACCAATGGGAAAACTGCTCCCTTTTGAGAACATCTCTGGCTTTACTCCACTTCACACGCCCATCATATTTACTCTTTGCCTTTGTATCCACTAAGCACTGTATACACTTAACAACACAGTTTCAAATGTAAAGAAAAAGTTTAAACATGCAATGTGATGTGTACCTGTGCAAACAACAGCCATTTCATAGACTCATCACTGCTTTGAACAATATTTTTCAATACTGAAGTAAAAATTAGGCTTATGACAATCATATAAATATGAACAAATTAAGGAAATAGCTCAACTTTTGCAGATGTATAGGGCAGAATTAATGTAGGGTTCAAGCCATATGAAGCATGAGCAAGTCATACCCTTAGTAGCTTTAGTTGGTCTTGTTCAACTTCCACATGATAATTTTACAATTTTGATTTCAATTTTTAAGACAATTAGATATTTGGCAATACCACTAAATTTGATAGCCTTGAATTGATATGTGTCCACTTTGGGTAACTTATCCACCTACCGTTAATTTGTCAATGATGATGGTGTAGAAAAGACTATTTACTGTAAGTATCTAAGTGATGGACAAAGAACCTTAGCCTATTTACCTATTTAGTTTTTGCACACCATTTGCCTGTCCTTGTTCAATAATTATTGTCTTACAATATACCCATTCATAATTCATGATAAGCAGATTATAATCAATTATAATCGATTTGTACTGTATAATGGTTGTTGCTTCAATTCAAGTCAATCAGTGCGTGCATGTAAGTGCGTGTGTGCGTGTGCGCGCGTGTGTGTGCGTGTGTGTGTGCATGTTTAGATGACTTTCTCATATTTCCTTCACTTCCTGCACTGTAATCTTGGTAGCTACTTGGTAACTAGACAACCAGCTGACACAAACTAACACAACAGGATATCTAAGAGGGTTTGTTTTTAATCCCTAAAGTGTATACACAATAGATTTGAGTAAAAACAATGATTCAATCAACAATTTTACACCAGCACAGATGAAGCTGATGTTCAGTTTCCAACACAAGTAACATGGCCTTGCTAAGTTTTAGGAAGTGATGCTCTGATGCTAATGAAATTTATCAACTCACAACAATGTATACTTGAGTAGAGTAGAACTATTCCCAAGACATATTAAAGTAGAGCTATTACTATAAACCATTAGTAATGCAATGCATGAATTAATAATTAAAAAGTGTAATATAATGCTCTAAATACAGTACATCAAAAAGATAAATAATTCATAACACTTTACTACATTAGAAATGCTAATAAAAAGTTTATGTATTGATTTTATGTTTTCTAACAGTCTCTGAAACAGATATTAACTTTCTTCTTTTTGTTTTTCAGCACCGAATAGTTCTGTGATTTTGTTGTTGCTGTTGTTGTTGTTCATAATTAATAAGCTGATTTTATGACCAGAAAATATCCAGAATATTGGTGGTGTAATTTAAGAATATGGCTTTAAGATTAAAAAGGTTCGAAAGAATCTAGCGCAAGCACACGTCAATTCCAGGATATGAAGTATGAGGAGAGTGTGTGGCCATCTGTATTATGTGTGGGCTTTTGTGTTTGCATTCATGTGCTATAACATATTAGGTGTCTGAATTTTATGTCTTGTATCTTTCTTCCTTACATGATATCAGCTCAATCCTCAGCATAGCTGTCCAGACAGCAAACTGTATTACTTATTTACTGTGGTCAGCTTCAATTACACAGCCAAAGAGCAGGAGATATATCACCGAAGGCTCCAGGAATATGTTTCAAGGACAATTATTTTTTTTTATGCCACTGCATTCAATCCATCTGCATAAGAGTCAGGCAGCGAGGCTTTGACAGATCTGTCCTTCAGCAAGCCTCCATGCCTGCTGTCACCTGCTGACATATTTTCCACTTGGTTTATTACGTTAGTCATAAAATTCTCATTAAGGACATCAGCTGAGCTGGTGACCAGGCAGCAAACTGAGTTGCTTGAAATACTCATGCACGATTGTATACCTAACCTGGCTTAAAAGCGGCATCATTACGAGGACGCACCCAAGAATGAATGTCGGAGGATGATATTGGACATAAGTCTCTCCCAACCAAGGCACAGAGCAAGATGAACGTAAGGTTAATAGTGCAGAAATGTAAAATTTGAGTGAAGGCACTTTGTTTGACATTTATCTGAAATGTTTGACTTCAATTTTATTAAAAATGTGAAATAAAAAAAAAGGGTGGAGACTAAGTGGAGACAATGGTCCTCATATGCTAAACCATCTGTAGATGATTTCACATGCTGCAGTTCAAGCTCTAAAAGGTTCCAGTTCTGTGAAAGAGACCCAGCAGAGAGGCCAGGTGATAGGGGCCTGTTAAAGATATGAGTAGGTGGCAAATCAGCATGATGTGCTCTTTTTATCACACTGAGGGTGGACTGGAATGGTACTCAAGCTCACTCACCTTGCATTTTTCCCCCTGACTTGGAAGGCTAGAAATGCTCAGTGATGCAGCCTCTCACTGTGTACCGATACAAAGAAAAATTGCACCATGCTAGCTTGCAGAGTCAGCTGAAATAAATAGGCTAGCAGGGCTCTCTATTTCAAGGGGGAAAAATCAGTAAACTAAAACTCAATATATATGTTTTGTCATTTTCACTTCAGTTTAAATTGGATTATTTTTCTTTTCTGAAACAAAGAATCACAGCACCACCGATGGTCATAAGAAAAAATGCACAGAATGGTATGATGGGCTGATTTCTATCCAGCCCAGACTGTAGATTCAGTGGCAGTCATGCCATTTAATGAAACACCACTTAGACTTCATTTGCATTGGGGTTACTTTATTTAAGCCCGTTTTGCTGAAACAGCAACAACATGTCATCAACAGTGATTGCAAAGCTGCATGTGAAATGCAATAGCATATAACAAACAAGAACAAAGCGTTTACTTTGTCAATTACTGATTTTTTTAAAATGCCTAAACTGGAAGAAGGCAGACTAAGCAAACATCAAAGTACATACTGTAGTATGCAAAGGGATAACAGAATCATATTATTTGCATGGTTTGAATGAAAGAGATTGTTAACCAGAAGAAGTAGCACATTTCTCTTTTAGCATGCTTGCTATTAGGAAGAGACATGACAGACTTGAAACCCTTTTCTTGAAAAACATGCCTTTCAGTGAATGTGTTCCTTTATATTTATATTTATATTATGTGTTATACTTTTAAGCCTATGCTAGGACTAAGGCTCAACCATATGTGTTTCATAATAGTGATGCGAGATACTCATACATAATAGCATGTTTTAGCCTTCCTGTTCAATATCATGACTAGCCATCACCAGGCTTGGGGAGTAACGGAATACATGGAACGGTGTTATGTAATTAGGATACAAAAAAAAGTAACTGTATTCTGCTGTAGTTACAGAAAAAAAAAGATGTAATCAGATTACAGAAACTTTTAGAAAAAAACAGAGATTATTTACAGGATTACAATACTATGAAATGCATAAGGGCTACAACAACTAATCAATAAAAGCAATACAAATCGGTAATAAAAATAATTGCCAATAATTTCATTATTAGTTGAACTGCGTTACACACTGCGCACGTGCTATGTCACTTCATAAAAACACATTTGAGTGAAATGGCAGAGCAGAAACATCAGTAGAACTTTCTCTATGGTATGAAACTCTTTACAGTACACTACCCTGCTGGCCTCATGACATAACTTGTGATTTAATGTGAGTAATATTATCATTTGTTTGTTGGAATGTGAAGAGAAGTGCGATGTTTCTGATTAAATTGTCCAGCTTTGTTATGTTTTGTTAAGCAGCAACTAGCAAAGCTATTTGAATCAATTAGTTTTAAAAAAAAGTAAAAAGTTGAAATAGCCTATTTTTCGGTCTCAAAAAGAATCGATTCACTAATCTCAGGCAATAACAACTAAGAGTCAAATGCAAATCTTTAGAGTCGATTCCACACACCGAAAATGATTCATCTCGCACGTGCACACAGCAAGCAAAATGAACTTAGCATTGGACAGTTTCAGTGAGAGAAACAGGCAGTGGATATTTATTTTATCTTTATTTTGAATTTATCTGTTCAAACATTTGAACAAATTATGGCTTGAAACACAGGCACAGCTGCAAAAAGTGTGGTAAGTGATTAAAAAGGTGATAAGCAGTAAACGATGCAGGCTACATACCGTCACCTTGAGTTAGTCTGAGTGTTTAATCAGTACCTTTCCTATATAATGCTTATACTGAATGAGTATCAGTATTCATTTGGTCGACATGAGCATTGATATTATTCTCATGTTGTGACAGATTATCTGATAAATGTCACTAATGTAATTAGTGAACTGCTAAGAAATAAAACCAATTGAATATTCAAGGAAAGGTTATTCAGTTAACACCCTAAAATAATCAAATAATAAAAAAAAAGAATCTGTAGTTACAGCCCTAAATAAGAATGATATACTACATGCACATGTGCACACAACACTTCACAAGTCTCACATCACCACTCTGGTCTCGAGTGAAATCAGAGCTAATCTTACAATCACCAATTCGTCATCACGGCCTCTAGTGAAAAAAAATGTGTTCACTGGGTGGAAATTTCACCATTATTTTGTCTTTAAATCAGAAAAGGGGAACAACATCACAGCACATTGCAGGTTCTGCCTTCCAGCTGTGGAAATGCTGTCATCATCCACATATTTGCTATTGAGGTAACCTAAAAGTAACAGAAAATAATCAGTTACATTACTTTTATTTTTAGTAATTAGATTAAGTTACTGTGTACATTGGTGGCATGGTGGCGCGGTGGTTAGCACTGTCCCCTCACAGCAAGAAGGTCCTGGGATCGATCCCCGGGTCACCCAGGGTGCATGTGAGGGTTTTCTCCGGGTGCTCCGGTTTCCTCCTACAGTCCAAAGACATGCAGATTGGCTACTCTAAATTGCCCATAGGTGTGAATTCGAGTGTGTTTGTCTGTGTTGGCCCTGTGGTGGACTGGCGACCTGCCCAGGGTGTACCCCGCCTCTCGCCCGAAGATGCTGGGATTGGCTCCAGCTTCCCCGCGACCCAGATGTATATATAAAATGTATGGATAAAGCAGTATAGATAATGAATGGATGGCTGGACTGATTACATTTCTTTTCAGATAATTATTAGCTATATCGGAATACATTTTTACAGTAACCCTGGCCATCACTGACAGGTCGTGCATATTCATCTATTTATATCTATGAATTGCATGTGTACATTATTAGGTCACAAATATTGAATTATTTTGCCTTTTTTATAGTGTGCATGTCTGTAGTTTATTTGCGTTGTTAATTTGCGCAAGCAGGCTGCAGGACTTCTGATTAGATACAGTTTATTCCCATGGAACTGATGTATTGACCTAATTAGACAACAGAAATGGGGGTTGATTCTATGAATAAAATGTTTATTACAAATAGGGATGATGATAGCTTTAAAGATTTCCACTGTTTAACTCTGCTAATTACATTCTGTGCTAATCTGCCTCATTAGTGGAACAGGATAGTTTTATTTAGTGTGATCTGCAGGGATTTTCACATCATCATGTCATTACAGGAATTACTGTGAGATTATGATGGGGGTTTTTTTTTCTACTGATATGAATAAACTTCACTTTGGTATTAGTTTTAGAAAAGCTAAATTTGCATCATTTTGACAACAGGAAGTTTTGCTTTATTCATAAACTATCATATTATGTATATTCTGTATTGCTTACACACAATAGCCTCAATTAATGTTCATATCAAACATCACAATGAGAACAAACGTGATCACAAGGTCTTTGTTCATGACATGGCTATTGGTGCCAGACAGACTGGCTTGTGTATTTCAGAAACTGCTGATCTCCTGGGATTTTCACACCCAATAATTTCTCTAGAGTCTCTAAAATTGAAACATAAAACACTAAAATATTATATATGTAGCTATATATAAAAAATATAGTGGCAGTTCTGCAGGTGGACATGCCTTGCGGATGAGAGAGGTCAGACTAGAATGATCAGACTGGCTTGAGCCGACAGGAAATCAAACAATCACTCTTTACAAGAGTGATAAGCAGAAAACCACCACAGAGTGCACAGCATGAAAGGAGGGGCTACAAAAGCAAAAGACCACATCAGGTTGTAATCCTGTCAGCCATAAACATGAATCTGAGGCTACCGTAGGCACACTAGTTTCATCAACACATTGGTCATTGTTCACTTTGGTTAACAGTTTTCAAAATTACCCACAATGCTATTCAACTCCCTGCTGATAGTGGTACTAGAACTTCATCTCTACCTAAAGAGAGTGATGCATTAGCACTTTAGTGCTGTCCTCTGTCTAGCTCTCTCACCTCCTCAACTGTACTCTCCGCTCGAAAAGATCAGTTTCCAAAGCTTCGACATTAACGCTGCGTTCGTGGCGCCTTATACGTGTTAATTTGCAAGTTCGATGTCATTTCCCACCTCTGGATGTAAGATGTGTGAAGGTGGAAAAAAAAACATAGACTGCTCCACATTGGTTTTCTTTTTTTTTCTTAAGTCAGAGCATGTAAAGCTCATAAAAAGCTACTCTAGCCACACTTTTACAGTCCCAGGCCTGAGTGAGTCCTGGTGCTGTTCAGCTATAGTGAATAGCTACTGTTTTGGAATGAAATTGTTGCAGATCAGCAAGTAGCATTAGCGCCAAGCTAACCAGCAGACAATTGTGAGTAGCAGCAAGCTAGCCAGTGAACAATATAGTAGCATTAGCAACAAGTTAATAATACCTTTAATGTTGATGATTAGCTTTTCAAACACTGATGTATGGTCAATAATTATAGTTTTAACTAAGGATTGTGTCTGTATATTAACTGATCTAAAGCCAAGTACTGTAAAGTATAAAAGGGGTAGTTTACACTGTTTGCAGTATGTGTGGCCATGTTGATTTGATGTCACTCCATATACGGGGAAGGAACTGGTAGTTGAGAAGATTACACCGAGTTGAAATTCTGAAAATCACGGGTTAAGGGGGCATTTTTGGTGGTTTTTACCACGGGTGATTAGAAGTGTCAACTTCTCCTTGAACGCAGCTCAATGCCAATACTGCCATCAGCGCCATCCTGCTTGTCATCTCACAGAGCACTAACCAGCCAAGCCGAACCTCACTGTAACTCAGCACAGCTGTGTTGTATATGTTCTGCATTTGCATAATATATCTATATTCGATTTCTCATTAACATTGAACACTGAACGTTACGGAAAATGGCGAGTAAGGACAGAATCACTGCGCTTTTGTTTTTAGGAGCTAACAGCAATCTTACTTATATTTGACATGGTTTTATTGTTTTTGTTTTCCTTTTATATGGCATCGTAACGGTCCACCAGGCATCAGCTATATAAATAATAGAGCACCAACCAAACAATTAGCACAAGAATGCTAAACACATCACAAATATGGTAATACAAAAAAATTTTATGTATTTCAGGATGGAGGTTTCCTTTAAATTTGCATTTCTTGGCTCTGTGACATTCTTCACTTGAGCCCTACTGCTCCACTTCTCTGCTCTTATTGTGCTCCACTTCTCTCTCATTGTGTCTGACTGACTGCGACTCAGATACCAGCAACTGATAGCATTGCATAATGTCACTGCATAATTCATTTCTTGTTTCCGAGAGAGGTCGGCTCTCCCGCCGTTGTAGTTTCCTTGGGCGCCGTAGTGCCTCTGGTGAAATATTAATGACAGAAATGACCACAAAGCCACACTTGAACAAGCATATATATGAATACGTCCGGCCTCCGCATTCATTTTCTGATGTAACATTTTACATAACATGTGGTACAAATGGTAATTAATTATTGATTAAAATAAATTAAATTGTGCAGGTTGATTCTAATAAATCAAGTACTGCAGTATAGTGGTGACAAATAAATCTCTCCTACACTACACCACACTATTATTGATTGCCAGACTCTTTCTCTCTGTATCAGCTCTGGGTATATTTAATTTCAGTATCTCCCCCAGAATCCTCAGAACAAGTGCTCTAATGAGAGAAAAACACATTAAGACAAATTTTATGATATCATTACGGAGTTGCACCTTGAATGTTGAAGTTGGGAATCTGAGCAATGCGACGCATAAATCACGCTGGTCCCGGTGCAATAAAGCTAAAGGAGCAAGCTGTAATGGATTAGAGCATCGGGGGAAACTCCTCTCCTGTAAAACCTGGATGAGTCATGCGTGTTCAAAGCTTCTGATGATTTCTCCAAGAGCACAGAAGTGGGAAAGCACTTGCGAACATTTGAATTTGTGGGCCAACAACCAGATAAATATTCAGCTCTGTTCTCATGATTGATGCCTACACGTTCATTCCAAATCCCCCGTCGCTGCGAGGAAGTGCTATAGACAATAAAACTGAATTTGTGACTTGTGTGATTTTTTTTTTTTAATGGGTACCCTGAATAAATGACTATTTTTGAACGCTGGCATAAATTAGACCTCCCTCAGACTTCAGGTCTGTGCCGAATCTGCCATGGTTCTGATGATCAGGTCTGTACATGAGGATAATTATTTCATGCCCATGAGACGGTAAGCAGTCGCAACAGTGGGATAGATAGAGAAGGTAAGAGGGGAGGATACAAAGATAGTCTGAGAGAGACCCGTTCTCATTAACGGCGTACAGATTTGAGTGGTGCAGCTGGTACAACACAGAACACTTAGTCCCAGCTCTCCTCTGCCAATTAGTAACATGCTGGAGTAAGTGTGTGTGTCTGTCTGGTGGTCCGTCCAATTATGTGTCAGCTCAACCGTAAGATCTTAATTACATGCATGTTTCTGCATGCTTGAGAACATGTTGTTTCCAACATTAGATAAAAATGATCTCTGTGACCAAAAACATTTTTTTTTTGTCCATTCTGAGATCTGTGCGTATTTGTGTAAAGTGCTGATGCTATATGCTGTATAAGCCCAGTGTGAGGGTTGTGGTGACTTTCTCTCCTTGTGTTCTCAGTTCCACTGGGTGCTGTCAAAATCCCTTTAAGACTGTCTGATCAGCACACATCTGTACTCCGACCAGGGAGCAGCAGCTCTGAATTATTCAGCCACAGTCAAGGCTCTAGCTTTTAATGGGCAGATATCGAGGCAGCGGACAGGTAGAGCGGATTCTCTGGGTCTCAGAGGAGCGATGAGAAAGCTATATTAACTCAGGAAAATGCTGCCTCATGGCTTTTCCTGCCGAGTTGTCTCCTCTGTAGTAAAGTGCAGGAAGCACACAGGGGTTAGGCTTTATTTGGGATATAACTCATCCGCTCGACAGAAGTGTGGGCCAACACCTCTCATGAGCATGCATGATATCCCCAGAAAGTGCAGGTGCAAAGTGCGAAGCTGATGAAGCTGATGATTTTTCCGTAGTCTATCAAACTCAATTTTTGATTCATGGAGGTACAGTACTTTAACATATTTTAAGCTACTTCCTTCACCGTGCCGTCACGAAACAGATTAATTATCAAATTAGCATTGAGGCGGTAGCGTGAAATCAAGCAGCACGACTCAGCGGAGGCGTACGAGCTTTAGAAAGAGTTGCAAAGGACACAAAGTACATACCTTCAGCTTGCCACAAAGCAATACTGCAAGGGAGAAACATGAGAAAACAACAACATGGAAAAAGGATTTGGATTTTTTTAAGCAGCTGATTCACACTTAAGATAAGAAAGAGTTCTTTTTATTATTAAATAAGAATCAGTGACCAAAAAAAGATGAAGCAACTGCTAAAGTTCCTGATACACCATGCCAAATAGTCAAATTACTTAGTGTAACAAGGAGATCAGAAAAGGGCGGCACGGTGGTGCGGTGGTTAGCACTGTCGCCTCACAGCAAGAAGGTCCTGGGTTCGATCCCCGGGTCAC
>JAQQZR010000037.1:5643768-5657734 GCA_030068235.1 Notoglanidium macrostoma | reverse complement strand
ACCCCAAGATGCTGGGATTGGCTCCAGCTTCCCCGCCACCCAGACAGATAAAGCGCTATAGATAATGGATGGATGGAGATCAGAAAAATGTTGACAACAATGTGTCAAGCAGGGTGGCATGACAGAGCACTGTTTTGTAATCACAGCTCCAACTTCCGTGGTTCTATCCTGAGCTCAGGTTTTACTGGCTTCCTTCCTTTATCTGGGTTCCACGGGTTTCCTCAGGTGTCCTACCAAAAGCATGCCAATAGGAGGACTCGCTATACAAGGTGTGAATGTGTGTGTGTGCGTGTGCGTGTGTTCATTCAAGATGAATGAATGACTGTCAAACACCCTTTGGTTCCTTAAATGTTCTTTGTATAATTAATAATTAAGGGCCCTTCACTTCCAAAAATATTCTACTTGGTATCATCTCTTAATCTATTGTATCAATCTGATATCATCTATTGTAGGGATCCTCCCAGAACCTTCATGGGTTCTCCTAGAGGAACATTCAAATTTTAGATTTGACCTATTTTTTCTAAGAATGTGTAATGATAATAATAATTCATAAACGCATAAATTAACTGACAGATTGATATGATAGTTGCCAAACACTACGTGAATTTCCCTAAATCCTCAGAACAACAAAGAGCAAACCGTCACGTCACGTGATCCATGTCAAAATCACACTCTTTATTTGTTACATATGTTACACTGAGTGATTTACGTATAGGAGTGATTATGAAGTCTCAGTCCTGGCTTTCACTAGTGATGTTACTAAGCATTTTTTTATCTTCTCGGCTGATATCCTAGTTTTGATTCTGTTTTGTATTGATTGCAGATTCTGCCTCTGCCTAGTTTCGTCTGTGTGCTGATTACCTGACTTTGTGCTTTGCCCTTTCCACAGAACTGTATCAAGTGAATCTGAATCAACTAGGAAGCCAACTGTCCCAGTTCCATTTTTTTTTCAATCCAATTGTCATTATGCTGCTGATGTCACAGCTCTGCGTATCAGATGACACCCTGATACTGACCTAATACTGTCGTCTTTGCTATAAGCGGATCTGCTCCCTGCAAGCTTTAGTGGCCAAGTTATGCCAAAAGTCACATATGTAACTGACACATGCTTTAAGGCAGTTTGTGTGATATGTTGGTCAACATCAAAGGCATTCACAGCATAAAATAGTGTACATCTCTGGGCTGGACTGAGAAATATGCCAAAGTCAGTCAGATACCGATGCAACATTTCAGACAACAACTGCATATCGGGGGCTTCACAAATCACAAAAAAGGAATTTATGCTTCGCAAAAAAAAGGAATTTATGGCTGAGCTGCTCTTTGGAAAGCACTTATATACAAGGCCAGTATATAACACTGCATAACCTGGTGTAAGGAGCCCAAATCTTATACCCTTGAGCCATCATATAAAGTACTACGGACAGATGAATCGTATTTCTTCTCTCACAACAAGATTACATTTGAAGAAAGCTAAAGTACGCCTTAAACCGACAACGACCGCTGCCTACAGTTAAACACTGAAATAATTAAACCTGATTATTACAATGCTCTGCATGGTAATAATTCTGACAAGCTATATGACAGTATAGCTAAGCAATTTCAGTTGCTCTGAGCATAGCTTGGCATGGAGAGCAAATTGTTTAGTGCACAGTGACATTTTGATTCCTACATCTTTAATTTCTTTTAGGTTTTCTTCAGCTTGACAGCATATCAGAACTTTACAGGACTTTTGGTCTTCCAACACGAAAAAAATAATCCCCACTGGAAAAGAAGATTTGCTGCCTCAGATATATACAATATTGCACCAAATATTTCATGACTGGACTAACAAATGTTTGATGTTGTGCAATGAGATTGAAAAATGCTTATTGCGTCTGTACAGAAACTGTTTCCAGCGGGGTCTTGATGACATGCAACTTTCTTTCTTTTTTTTGCTGGAAACTCGTTTTTTAATGACATAATCAAATAAAAAAGCTTACCTGTAATTTTCACTATACCCAGTAGGAATCTGGTATTGATTACGGCCTTGAATTTAATATTGTGTGTGGGCCACTGGCAAAGTTGTCTTTATGTCCTTATCTAAGACAGTTGAAATACTAATTTGATTATCACACATGCCAATGGCCATAGTTATGCAGATGAGAGAGACATTCACACGGCAGAATGAATAATGAAATGGCTGCCACTGCGTCTCTCCCACACAGGCTGGCAAAAGCAATGTTCTCTTCTCTTCTCTTCTCTTCTCTTCTCTTCTCTTCTCGTCTCTTCTCTTCTCGTCTCTTCTCTTCTCTTCTCTTCTCTTCTCGTCTCGTCTCTTCTCTTCTCGTCTCTTCTCTTCTCTTCTCTTCTCGTCTCTTCTCGTCTCTTCTCTTCTCTTCTCGTCTCTTCTCTTCTCTTCTCTTCTCTTCTCTTCTCTTCTCTTCTCTTCTCGTCTCTTCTCTTCTCTTCTCTTCTCTTCTCGTCTCTTCTCTTCTCTTCTCTTCTCGTCTCGTCTCTTCTCTTCTCTTCTCTTCTCTTCTCTTCTCTTCTCTTCTCAGGTTGAAATGTAACTGGAACATCCTTTTAGGGACCAAAATTTGAATTGACAGACTCATATTTAACATCCCCAAATTCCTGATGGTTAGACTAATGCTTTGAATTTGATGTGAAAGCTGTCAGCAGGTGATTTTACCTAATATTGACTAATGGAAGGTTAATAAGGATGTGCCTTTGAGCTTTTGTGTTTCATTTAGATGACATTACTAATCAACCAAATACTCAATCACTTACATTTACATTCACCGCATTCAGCAGAGGCCTTTATCCAGAGCAACCTATATTCAACTAAAACTGGAACTGTATTTGGATTGAACAGATAATGGGTGCAAATATAGATGTGACTAGAAGGTATAGTTTTGGGTTTTATTTTATTATTTTTTCTAACTGGTTGAGACTAGAGGGTCCATCAGGCCTGGGATTCCACGACACACAACAAAACATTCACCAGAAGTGGAGATTTTTTTGCATGAGGTCGTGACTGAGCAGTCAGATATAAAGGATGTGTGTGTGGGGGGGTGTATTAGCATGAGAGTGTATAGTGGATTAAATAAGACTAATAGTTTGTTTATATTTTGGGAACTGGAACTAACTAAATTCGTTAGAACATATCATGGCAAAAAAAAAAAAGAGTCCCACGCACATCTCTAGACTCTTAAACATCTAGCTGAGGTTGGGGAATTGTCAGAGCTGGAATTCACACAACATGCTGACAGTACTGGCATTTCTACATCTGGGTTTCTTTCCAGTGTTTTCCAGTATTTCCGGGGAAAGAGTGGTAAGGTTCATATTTAATTTGTTTAGTCCATGCCAACTTTTGGTTTAAATCCAAATATTGGTACAAATATTTGGAGGGAAAACCGATAGTGGCATTGCATTAAAACCCTATTACCCATGTACATTTACATTTTAGCATTAAGCACACACCCATTACTGCTTTACAGTCTCTATCACCATATAATCATGCTAGATCGGTAGGTCATAATCTAAGAATACCATCAAGCTAAAATGTTGCTATAGATAAAAAGTTAATGCAGCAAGAAAACACACAAGTCAAGGGATATAGAGCCGTCTCTGTTCCGCATGCTAATTTCTAAAGGTTCAGCAGTCTCTTTAAATAGAAGTCCTAAAATATAACATCCCTGTCAAGTGAACTTTGTGTGCGTAGCGCATTTTTCTGTAATAATACAGTATGAGTTGACAGTGACAGTGTGAAGAGTTTGTTACAGGCTGTGCCTCAGTGGAGCGAGTCTGCTTATGTGTGACAGAAAAAGACTCTCCCAGGGCATGACTCACACATAACCTTGAAAGCACATTGCCAGAAGACAGCTTTACCATATGACCTATTAATAAACATTATGTATAATCTTTTCCAAAAAAGACAAGCCAGTGCCCCGTGCTAAAAATCATTAAAGCTACACAATGCTTCCAGCAGCCTGAGCAGCTACAGTGCACCGTGCATAGATGGAGATGAATGTTGTAATGAATATGTGATGGGCTTCACTCAAGAGTAAAAATGATACAAGTGGAAATATAAATGAAGCTCAAACACGCACACACGCGAACACAGCGACATGCTCCAGGGGAGCCCAGAAGGCAAGTGACATGGATGGCATCCTGCAAAGATAGGGCTTGTTAAAAGGTAATACAAAGCATATTCGATAAGGAGCTCATCTTGTGAAAAAATAAGGAGCCGGATGGCAGGGCTAAAGACGATAAGGCAGAGAGAAAAATGGAGAAGGGAACAGAGGGAGGAAGGGGTGGGGCACAGATTTAGAGAGATACACAGAAAAGGGTTGGAAAAATGAAGCAAAAGAAGCAGATGGAGAGAGAGGGCATAGAGAGCGAAGAGAGATAACACCAGACGCAGAGGGAAAAAAACGGGAGCAGAAAGCAGAGGAATAACAGCCAACGACGTCGATGACTTTTATCCGGGGAATGGTGAGTCCTGGGCAGAGTCGTGCGAGTGGTGCGAGTTGGAAGTCTTAGCCTGCGACAGATGATGACTCATCACTGCCGACAGGGCCAGATGGCACACGAGCCAATGACCAGACCAAACGCTAAAAATGGAAAAGGTATCCACCAGTACTGAATAAGGGGCCAAAGCAACCCATCCACACACCACTGTGTGCAATTCAATTACACACACCAGCTCAATGCACACACCAGTGCAAACACTTATGGCCGTTTTTATGCTACAGGAAATGATGGATGGTACACGAAAAAGAAATTATATTGAGGCAGTTTGCAAGATAGCAACCCAGTACAGTAAGAGCACAATATTACAGCGATGTGAATCTTTTTGGGGTTTGGAGAGGGCCATTGATTTGACAACAAATTTATAAATAGGTATAAATATTAGATGATATTCTGCATTTCCTCTCTGTTGACTCTTCAAAAGTACATGGCAAGGAAAAAATGACAGTCTAATACAGATCAAATTTGAAAGGTCACAAATTAATCCATGTGGCGTGTTTTCAAAAATCTTACTCATCTTCGGCTCAAGTTAAATCTTAAACGATGCAATTTATTAACAGGATATACAGAGGATATCATCTTTCACTTGATTAAAATAGTCTGTGTTGTAGGCGTATCATTGTTTGCCTTTTAATTAAATATTCAACTCTTCTCTTTTCTACCTAAAGGTGCTAAATTTAAGTTGCGTTTAAGCACATTTAAGGAAGGGCTATAGGCTCAGTGCAAGGGTCTCAGAGTTTGCTGAGACTCATTAGTATTTCTAGCCTGAAACAAATCACACCTCCCTCTCCTTTCCTATATCCTCCTATTTTTGTTTAATTTGGTTTTTAATTAGATATTGATTATCCATATATCTTTTAATGTTCTCATATTCTATTGAAATTTTTTTTTCTCCTATTAAATTCTATATCCTTTGCCATTAATATTTTCAGAGTTTTATATATTTGTAATTTTGTAAAGCACTTTGAACTGTTCTTTTGTATGAAAGGTGCCATGTAATAAATAAAGATGATGATAATGATCCAGGGTGATGGTTATCTATTCATTCTGCACCCACAGTATGCTTTACTCAGCCTGAAATCACTACAGAGGTCACGGCGCAAGTGAATGTGTAAGTGAATATGACTGAAGAGCGTGATTAAATTTGTGATATCTTTAACGGCTTATCTAAATTCTGTGTTAGTATCTCAATCAGAGGTGTCTCAAGAGGAGGACCTATTATTGCCAGTTTCATATTACAAATACATACAATCCCAAAGATTATTTACAGTTGAGGTCAGACGTTTGCATATAATCACCATGGACATGAATGTCATGGAAAAAATGGGCTTTGGATGATTTCTTTGAACTGTTCATTTTTGTACATACAGACAATTGTACATACATCTTTAGTAGAAAAAAGAATTTGAAGCACAAGTTTTTATTTAGTTTGGATCTTCTGAAATCAACACAAGGTCCGAATTTTCATATGGGGTCAAAAATATTCATACTCCCACTCCAATTATTAAATCAGTGGTGCTGAAAGTTCCAAAATGTCTCTTGCCAAGGCCTCTTAACTTCCTGTTATTGATCATGATCGACCACAGCTGGTAGCTTCTCTGTGCACAACATAACAAGGATTTGTTTTTCAAGTACAGGTTAATGGAAGGTATAGCAACTTTGCCAAGATCTGGAAGAAAACATGACCTGTCAACCTCAGCTCAGAGGAAATCCATCCCAGGATCCATCAAGGCACAGACCTACCATGAACTGGAAAGCCCCTGCTCCAAAATCACCAGCTTCAAGCTTGACTAGAATTTGCACCCGACCACATGGACAAAGTATCCTGGAGGAAAGTTTTGTGGTCAGATGAAACGAAGTGTGAGTTGTTTGGCCACAATCTCCAGAGGTACAGAGAAAGACTGTACCAATTGTTAATGGTTATGGTAGCTAACATCATGCTCTGGGGTTTTGTTATTGTTTTGTTGCCAGTGGATTGAAGCAAAATATTGGATGGAATAATGAAGAACCTCAGAATTCTTCAAACCATCAGCTAGACGGTTGAAACTCGGACACAATTGGATGTTGCAACAGGACAATGACCCCAAACCTGGTTGTGGAATGGATAAAGCAGGATAATTTCTTCTTCTTCTTCTTCTTCTTCTTTCGGCTTATTCCATGTTCGGGGACGCCACAGCGGATCAAGCAGGCAAACTGGCAAACAGGCAAACATTAAGCTTAAACCAAGTCCTGACCTCAACTCTACCGAAAATATGGGGACTGTGCATAAAAGGTTGTGTTGGTGCCAGGAAACACACAAATTTAGCTGAACACTAAATATTCTGTCATGAAGAGTGGTCAAATATCCAACCAGAATTCTGTCAGAAGCTTGTTCATGGCTTCCAAAAGTGTCTGGTCAGGGGAAGACTTGCTAAGGGATATTTAACCAAATATTAGGTGTGCTGTATGTATACTTTTGACCCTGTATGCATGTGTTCATTTCAGAAAACTCAAAATAAATTAAAACTTGTGCACCAAATTCTTGTTATTCTTTCTATTAAGGATGTATGTTGTACAATCATTCTTCCCTAGAAAAAAATACAACAGTACAAATAAATCACTGAAAAAGCCCAATAGAGAACCTGGATGAAACCTGATTAAGATTTTAATAATTAAGATCACTGAGTTCAGGACCAGGGACCCTGTAGTCGGTGCCAAGGTGTTGCACCACCCTGAAATATTGCAATTAGCCTGATTTCATATTTGAAAGCTGCTTATTGTTGGATTTGTTTAAGTATGTTTGGGGAGAGGGGGGTCTGGGTATTCTGACTGGCAGCCACAGTGACTCTACTGAGAGCACAGTGAACCCACACACACATTCTCTCTATATAATCTCTCTGTCTCTCTCTTTGAGTTCTTATCAGGTCTTGGCAGCTCATGGCACTTCGCCTCACGCAGCAGTCTTGGGCCCAGGAGCACAAATTAACACCATGATTACTTGCAGCTCATAGCCTGCTCCTGCAAATTAAGACCAAGATTAGTGAGACCCCAACTGACAGTCTGTGCTCAGATGGTGGCCCTCAAGCCCCAGAGAAAGCTCAGGTTTATTTAGCACTCCAGCCATGCTGCCATTCTGGGAATGAATACTGAAGCTGCTGGCTAATGAGCGTGGATAGATTCACAGAGGAGAGTGCAGTGGCGGCCATGTTATTGCTGAGTCGGCTCTTCCTGTGCAGGCCCGCCTCGCTGCTCAGTGACTTCAAAGCCCACGCTCCTGCTGGTTCTGTGGACACAATTGGGCAGGAATTTATTTTGGACGAGAACTCAAATCCCAGAGCAGAATCAGCTCTTGTTTGTAATATGAAAGTTTTGGAAAGTATTTTCATGCTTTTTTTTATTATGAAATAATTAACAATGACAACAAATCTGGCTGATCCTGAAAAACCTGTTTGGACAAGATCTTGTCCCAGACATGTGCTTAGATGAATGTCTGATCCAGCTCCAATCTTTAGTGATCCAGGCCCAGCAGTATCAGGCGTTCGAGTTCTACACAATTTTTAAACAATGATTCAGACACGTAAAGCAGCAGGAGCTTTCTTGGACAGCTTGTTTTATTTAAAATGATCAAATAAGTACAGTTTGTGTCTCCCCTAGTCACAGCGTATAATAACGATCAAGTCATCTTGTCATACAGTATTTGGAGGAGAACGACACAGACCCTGCTATTGATGTCAGGCAGAGGAAAAAAGGAATATTTAAGGGTGAATAGATTTGAGCACATATACCCGGGCTAGTCCAGGATCAATACAAGAGACTTTGACATTCATGAATGAGGGAAATGTGAAATCTGTGAAGTGCTACTCACTTTCAGACAAGCAGAGAAAATGTCAGCACTTTCATGTTTCTATTCTTTGTCTTACTGTAACATCTTTTAACTTGGATAGTATGGATGGATCGGAGATCCCGGTGGAGTCAAGGTCACTGAGTTGTGCGGAATTGATTCTAGTGAATTCATTTACACAGTCTGTCAATTCAGGAGACCACCTTCATTCCAGTTCTCCAGTAAGTGTATTATCCTGAACAGGGTCATGATGAGCTTGTCCCAGGATGATGAGGATCCCGTCCCAGGACCATGGAATGAGCAACACGCCACTACAATCTGAAATTAATATCTACAAATATACAAATATAAAATATTTTTATACCTTAATTTGTACTTGAAGGGACGTTTTGTAGTTGGGTCCATGTATACTCAAGTAAATTCATTCATTCATGCATTTATTTATTTATTTATTTATTTATTTATTTATTTATTTATTTATTTATTTAATGAAAAACAAAAATGAGAAAAACAAGAAAATATCTTGTTGTTTTATTTTTGGTCATATAATTATTATTACGTTTGATTATTTTAATATTAATAATATAATTAATAATTAATATAATCTGAACAATATCATAATTATATTTATTTGTAATAATTATACATTTATTTATTTTTTAATAAAATATTGCCTCCTTTGCTAATTGTTTCTATTTGATTCAAGTCTAAAAATCAAATATTCATGAATATGAATATAAAACTAAGCCACTGCTCTACATTTCAGTGTAAACAGCGTTGACCTGGAAACACAACTACATTATTCTAAAGGCTATTCTGTGGTTAAGCTATGTATTCGGCAACCTTATTCTGTTTTCATAAAAGATTTGATAAAAATAGGATCAGCATATACAGAAATACATTTTCAGTGGCACTGGAGCAGCTGGAAAATTCTGCTGATTTTTTCAGACACAATGTCGTCCTCCTTTACCGTCACCCTCTTGCTATTTTTAAAAAGCACATAGTGATCACATAGTAAACAGTACATCTCTACAGGCACTAAGAGCAAGCTTCAATCGCCCCTTCTTGCTTCTACCCAGTAATTGCACCAAGTTTAGTCAAGATCATTCATTAATCACAAAATGAATCTGAAATGATGAAAAGCAAGCAAAGGAGCAATATGAAAAATATGAGAGAATTTTGTACATGCTTATCATTTTAATTCCAAAAGCTGTTTATATTGAGTACTGTGCAAAAGTCAGAAACTTTATTTTTGTTGTTGTTTTCAGTCAAATGGTCGCTCAGCACTTATTCTTACTTATTTGGCGGTAAACAATAATAATGGGAAAATGCTCAGTTTATTAATTCCATTTTCAGTCAAACAGACTGAAAGTATTTATGCAGGTCAGTATTAAAGTTCAATATTATGAATAAAATGTTTTCAGATTTCATGTTACTTTTAAAAAGCAATAGCAAAAATGAACGATAATTATTAGAAAAATCTATTTGACAGAAAATCACAACAAAAAGGTCTCGAACAAATGTCCTGCATTTTTCATGTGCGACCTACATCAGAAAAACCCATCTGGGTTTGCACCCATTGCCTACCTTCTATTAATGAAAAACAATGAATGTAGTGTACACGGACCATGCTCGAACTGAATCTGTATTCCATGACTCTAATTTGAGTGCAGTGTTTCAAATTCACTTTTATAATAAGCAGGCGAAGAAAATTCTGATTCAATTGTTAGTGGAACAATCCATTTCAAATTCAACCCACTATTCAGTCCATTTTCTCTGGAGACTTCGGAAGAGCAAAGCAGCACAGATTTGATCGCCACCATTTCAGTTGATGAGCCAATAATGTCGTGTTTTGAAAATATGAATAAGAATTTGAAATGGAAATAGCACTGAAAAGTTAAATTTCAGAAACCTTGCACACAAATTCATTTATGGAACAAAACTCAAATTTGTTATTCAACTGCTGAACTTCACATACAGTTACAAATAAGATTCAGACTTTTATGAAAAGTAAATTTATAATTCAGACTTTAGTGGCACAGTTCTCATTTCATATGCATGAGGTGGGAATATGCCAGTCCATTACACGGCACCATGCATGCACACACACACACACACACACACACACACACACACACACACACACACACACACACACACACACACTCATATCTAGAGACAATTTAGTGTAGCTAACGTGGAATGTTTTTTAGGGGTGGGAGGAAACCAGAGAACCTAGAAGAAATATATATATATATATATACTTATCAGAGAGGAAGCTGTGTAAGTGAGGTAAAAGTTGTGTCAGTGTAATGCAGTGTAAGTAGCCAGATAGAGGGTGTGAGGTATTATTCACCCAGCAGGCATGTGTCATACACATCCCCAGGGGGTTTTGAGATGCCCATGGGAGACAGCGAGAGAGTGTGCTTCATGCTGGTGGGATGTTTGTGTTTGTACTGCAGGCGGAAGATCCCTGACTACCTGACGCAAGCAGAAATCATATACAAACAAATACACACAATATGACAAGCTCATATCATACCCATAACTCCCACTATAAAAGAATGCAGAGAAAAATCAATGCTCGCTCTCTCGCTCTCACCCTCTGTGTCTCTCTCTTTCTTTCTCTCTCTCTCGCTCTCTCTCACACCCCTTCTATTTTTAATCAGTAACCTTTAGATTTCATATTGTACTTCACGTAATAGTGCTCCACTCCATTTCCATTTCATTAAATTATTCTGTTTATTAATTCGTCCCTTTTTCCCAGTGGTTTAAATGTGTACAAATTAACACACTGAGTGCAGCTTTAGAACATTAAGTCCACAAATGAGACATGCAGTGTTTTATTTGTCTTTGTTTTCTGTTCAAACTTAAGAATGAAAAGTGTTAAGGAAAAAGGCCAAGCTGTTTTGTGATTGCTCAAAAGGGAAAGTGGCCTGCAGATTTCATAAGCTACTCAGGGTGGGGGCCAATCACAATCAAACAGGAACTGCAGGAACCTTTTTCTGGATGTGGAGTACCCTTCAGCTGGGGACACTGCATTTTCCCTGTGTGTGTGTGTGTGCGTGTGTGTGTGTGTGTGAAGTGAAGTGAAGTGGGAAAGTTAAATTGAGAGAAAAGTGATATTGGAGAAAGTAATATTGATCATTTTGCCTGAGGCCCAATCATTTGTTGTCCTCTCAACTGGGCCTTCCTTTCAATGGAAGAAAATAGGAAAGCAAAGTCAGAAATTGACCGAGCCAAATAATTACTGTGGCCTAATAGCAAAGGGTTATAACAATTACTTTCAAGGTAGCCTTTATATTTGTATCACTGGATACTCCAGCTTGAAGAAAGGTGCTGTTAGAATGGCCTGTTATTTCAATACACTTTCCTGATAAGGAGTTCATTGCAGTATGTGCATAAAGGCATTATACAAACCCTTGTCTTAATCGGCCTTGTCTATTAGCCATGCAAAGATTATATCAACATCATCACTTTCCCACGAGAGGAGCATTCATTTGCTTGTCCATTAATGATGTTAGCTAAAACCTCATATACTGAATCATTTTATACAAGGAAAAGGAAGAACACAGTCTAAGCATACAGTTCCGCTCATCAGAGCTTTTCCTGTTGCTCATCCTTTCAATCACTAATGCAGAACTTTAACTACTAGTACTATTAGCATTCCTTCTCCTTCTCCTTCTCCCCCTCTTTCTTCTTCTTCGTCTTCTTCTTCTGCTATTTTGTCTTCCTCTGACATTTTTGGGAGCTGCCTGTCAACATCTCACAAAGCTTGACACACTAGTTAGGAATGCTCTTAAATAAAAATAGCAGCAGTGTGACTGACTGATAGTCAAGCTGTGGTGGCAGGTAAAAAAAAAAAAAGGGCAAAGTCTATATTCAACTTCAGATATGATGTCATTGCAGCAGAGCAGTAACAGTTTTCTTTCATAATCTTGAAAGTTGCAATCTGATTGGCTAGTTGCCAGGGATGCAAATGAATGATGGACTGATTATGAATATATTATTTGGATAAAACAGATGTGTTTCTTAACAGATACTAAAACAGATACAAATAGGAGGTGGACTCTTCTTTTTTCCATATTGCATCCAGTTGAGACTAGAGCTATAGACAGGGATTATGCTGCATGGGACACAACACAAAAGATGCACAAGCAGGAGGTTTTCACTTTCATGTGGGCACTTTCGAGGAACTGCCAGTCATGACGCTTTCTGGACAAAGAAAGAGAATTTTATTCACATGAAAATGTAGGACTTTATGATACGTTTAAAGAATTCTTATTCTTTAAACGTCAGGTCAGGTCTGGTCAGGGTTACTGTGGTTTATTCTGCTAGTTTGTTTACACTTTGGGGAAAAGAACCAATTTAAAGATTTGAACAAAATGTAAAAACAACAAAAATAATACCTTCATGTGCTGGATTTAAAAAAAGATTGCTACATACTCTAGATGAGACCTGTTAAGAATTAGAGTGATGTAGCTGAGGCTGAGAGCCAGACCTCGCAGACCACACTGACAGTGCTGGTATTTCTATCTTTTGTCTTTTTCCAGTGTTTTTCAGGGACATGGTGGCTCGCTGCAGATTTAATAAGCCTTTAGTTTTAAACCCAAATACAGATCCAGATACCAATATTTGGAGCACTAAACAGATGAAACTAGACAGTTTCACTGTGTTACACGGCTACTTGCAACACACAGTGGCACAACAAGCTTTTTTGGAACAAGATTTAGTAACTGGATTGAAAAAAGTTTTCAATCGTGGCATTGGTTCCAAGTTTTGTTTGTGTGTTTGAAGAGTACTCTCACGAGTTTGCCTATCTCATAAACCATTATTCCATCTGTCATCATTACAGCACTAAAAAATCCATCAAAGTCACCACCAGAAATCAAATCCAGACACTTCCCTAAGCACAAAATTATCAGATTTCCTTTAGGAAACTATCAGACTAAGATGATCAGACACTAAGGCCAGTGTGCAACATAATACATTCAAAAACTGACATTCTTAGACAAACCCAGTCCTTGCTGTGAGTATGTACTCTGCGATTTTGTACATGGCAGACCAGTGCTGGCATTTTGTTTCTTTTTGGATGCAGGCTCATGCTGTTTGGGGACACATATAAACAGAATCAATGTTGTGTACTTAAATAACAAAACATAAACATTACTGTTATGTATAATTATGATACAATTATTGTTATCAAATTTCCTGTGGGCGTGCTCCAAGAGCGCTAAGCCAATTGTGGTTGCTGAAGCAGAAGCAAGCCTGCTGCTAGGGCGGCCCATGTAAGGGTGCTTCTACAGTGCCACCTACAAATATAAAGAACTTACAGCTAATAGCAGTATAAAACATTACAGCTTTCCTAATTGGTTTTCCACAGGCAAATTCAAATGGACATTTTTGCTCAATAGCCATATTTGGTTCTTTCTTTCTATTGTTATTAACTGACAGAAACTGTTCAAAAACATTAAATACATTACCATCTATAAAACCTAATATTACAGCTATCCTGATTGATGTGTCATATTTCTTTTTCATTCACCATTTCATGTTTTCTGGATTTTTGAAACACACTTCTTATGTACTAGTCTATAGTCTGAATATCACCTATATATATATATATATATATAT
>JAQQZR010000037.1:5631986-5643668 GCA_030068235.1 Notoglanidium macrostoma | reverse complement strand
TATTATTATTATTATTATTATTATGTATTTAGTTATTTCTAAGAGATCCTAGAAATTTAATTAGAAAAAAATATTTGCATCGCCATTATGAATGAATCATGTTCAAGGACAAAGATCTGGACTGGTATAAAAACTCTTAAGCATTTTCTAAATGCAGTTAACCATTCATAAAATAATCTCTGAATGAGACACGATTTGATGATGGTTGCATCCCCAAGATGAGAAATAGCAATATAGAATGAGAAATAGTATGAGAAATGTATCAATAAATCTGATGGATAATTGAATTACATGAAATTAGTTGAATGCATTCATAGTTTGAAGAACTCATTTATAAGAGGAGAGGAACACACACAAGTATACAAAATCTAGTAATAAGAAGAAAGGTATGGATCACTCATCCATCCATTATCTATACCGCTTATACATCAGGGTCACGGGGAAGCTGGCGCCAATCTCAGCTGACTTCAGGCAGGAAGCAGGGTACACCCTGGTCAGGTCTCCAATCTATCGCAGAGCTAATTATCTATTCATCTATCTATCGAAGATGAACAACCATTTACACCTATAGTTGACCTATATTTGACTGTGGGAGGAAACCAGAGCACCCCAAGGAACCCCATGCAGGCATGGGGAGAACATGCAAACTCCACACAGAAAGGCCCCCAATCAGCTGGCAGGTGTGAACACAAAACGTTCTTACTGAGAAGTGACAGTGCTAAGCACTGCACCACTGTGCCCCCAGGTTTGCATCAATTGAAAATATATATAGATGTTGTGAAAGTAATTGATAGACAATTGGATAAAGAGTGGAATGAAGCTGAATGGGAGACACACAGTAAGGGCAGGCAGTGTATCTATTTAACATACTAATTTGAGCTAAACTGCCATGCCAAGTTTGCAGAATGTACATAGAGAAGCTTTATAGTTATGTTCTGATGGTTAGTCCTGATCTCTGAAGCAGATTCAGCGTAGTCAGCTGTGGCATCAACAGAGAGAGCAGAGTAAGAGCCCTCAGTGTGGCACAGTTCAGCAGAGATCATGCTGAATGTCTCGCCATAGCATCGTGTCTGCTTCTTCGGGGATTGCAGAGGAAGTGTTATAACACAGTGTGGAGAGTTTTCAGTGGAAATCACACCGAAGCTCCAGCCATAGCCTCAGTTGAGTCAGATTGTCCAGAGATCATGCACAAGGCCTTTGTGACTCAATGTCCAAAGTTCTCCGGTATCTATGTCTTGTAACAGTGGACACTTGGCTGAGGTCGATGTTGAATCAGCCTGACTCGAATCACTTGAATCACAGATCCAAGTGGATGGATTTAATGCCCAAATCACAGTTTTTAAGTTTCAAGGTTTTATATGAATATGTGTGATGAGGTGGGTTAGGGTTCCTGCCTCTCTATATTCAGTGCTGCTGATTGGTTGTTATTCAAAAGAAAAAACCCAAAAAAGACAATGCTTTGGAGCAACTTTTTGCAAGTTCATTAAAAAATGCCTAGATTATGAACTGTAAGTGCATATACCGAACTACTTCCAAATTCATAAGCATGATTTTTACAATGTATATGACACCAAATAGAAACTACTTGTTAGGTTCCCTTTGCTTTTGAGAAGAACAGAGGGATTACATGTTCATGGGGGATGCAATTGTCGAACAAACAACACAGTATATGGAAAAGGAGGTTATGAATGTTCTGAGCCATTTTCAGGTTTGATGACTTTGAATAACTTTGGATAAGTTTGGATAGTGTTGCTGGAGGGACAGTCTTATCTTTTCTTCCTCTTCCTCCCCCTTGGAGTACAGAGGCCTGGGGTTGTCACCTGGTTGTTGGTCTTGCAGATAACCTCAAGAGAGCTTCAACAGACAGTTTATAGCTGATCTGTGGCAGGCAGAAAGTGGAGTTTATGTAAACAAGAAATGTACATCCTAACTCCTTGTCAAACTTTCTTGGTATATTTTATGGGTTGGACGAGATAAGGTCATACTTTAGGGGTTATATCACTGGTTAAGTCCCAAAAGCACAAAAATGCTAAAAAAAAAAAAAAAACAACCCATATTCATTTGTATAAATTCCTGCCTATTTAAATTCTAAATAAATCAAATGAGGTTGAAAGCTTGATGGTTGTCTCCACCTATCATGTTGTATATAATTTCATGTTCTGATATCATTCTGTTATTATTCCAAGCACTCCTACATCTATCTCACACCATGACCGACTCCCGCGCTTAGCCTCCTGTCATCACTGCTTGCAGCTATATTTATCAATGAAATCTAGTCTAGACTTAATCTGTGTCCTAAATGTTTAAATCCTAAAATCAGGTGCAACATCAATCATATGACGGTCTCCTCAGTGGCCAGACTCCATATGTTTCTCTGATAGCTGAGCGCAAATTGTGGCTTTCTCAGCACGTTCCTTTTAGCGCAAACTCTGAAACTAGTAGCTGGTTTAAAGAGGATTATTGTGTCCTGGTTTGCAAGAGCACTGAGATAAATCACAATAAGCTCTTATACCCAAAGCGAGTGGAGGAAACAGAGATGTACTCTTTAAGCATGTGAGAGTTACAGCCAATATCCTGTAAATAAACAGTTCCAAAATGGCTTGTTGTCAAAAGGTCTGTACAGAAAGAAAGCAGAGGGTTGGGCCGTTTCTTTTTTGTTTGTGTGTGGTGGGTTTTCACATCTGATCCAGGGCCACAGGTGCATGCATGCTTATTATTATGATATATACACTGTCTGGATTATTCAGAATTGAACCGGACTGATTTTACATATAAAATAGGGAGCAGCAGAATCCCTCCGAGGAACCTGTCTCATTAAGATATGATACGCACAAACACAGGGAAATGAGTTTCAGTCCTGTCACCTGGGTTATGACGTGTGATATGTGTGGGCTGTAAAGGCTATCGATTTGAGCTAGCGAACACTGCGTTTCATGTCTATTGATTTTTACTGGTTGATGAGTAGTAGTGGCAGTTGAGAGCAACTTAAAACTGTCATTGTCTTCTTCTTGGCTGGACAATCCACACAACAAAAGCCTTCGAAATTAAGTGCGAGACCAAATCTATCAAAAATATAAGAGCATAAAGCGTAGAGCACTTAGACAATGCATGTTCGAATGAACAAGTCCGAAGCTTTCATTTGTGAACAAGCGAGACTAGTTCACTTCGTAGTGACTCCACCAAACTAAGAGTTTCTCAGAGGACATGCTATAAATTATGCTGGGTTATATTTAGCTGCCTCCAAATGTTTGTTTGAAACAGCAAAGAGTGGCCTAGATAGTGCTGGGTAGGAAAATCGGCGCAGGGAAACAAAACATTTTGAGGCAAGCTGAAAAAAAGCTCTCTCTCAGACAGACGTGAAGCAGAAAACGCATGGGTTGGAATTTTTAAAGGATTAAGCACTGGGAAATTGTTTGACACAGATATCATTTTAAAGTTATATAAACAGGCGTGACAGTGGGGGGGGAAATACCAAGTCTATATCAAGAGCTAATTGAAAAGATATAACAAAACTTGTATTCCCAAGGTGTCTTGCAGGCAGAAATTGCAGTCATATTTTGTTTCTTGCTTTAAATGCTTAGCACTGCAAATACGAAAAAAAAAGCATTGTCTTGCCATTTATCTAAATCTCTGTTCCAGAAATCTCGCCACCACATGTGCATGCTGATACATTCAACATCTTTTTCAAGCTTCAGTGATGCTATGATCCCTCTCTCCTGACAACTTATATATATATATATAAGTTCAAAAATAGCAGGTTAGAGAAAGGAAGAGAAAGAAGCATTATGCATGGATACATATGTGTTTGTGCTCAGTCAGTAATCTCCATGGTGAGCATCTGAGTTCGCCTTGTTTCCTTCATTTTACAGAGTGTGAACTTCCCACCTTAAGTAAGTGCTGTTTGGAGGCATGTGTGCATGTGTGTGTTCTCTATGCTTCTTTCTCTGACTCCTCCGTGCTGAGTAGATGATGAATGCACACCCTCCCAGCCTTCATCTCCTCCATCTCCCAGGAGGTGAGAGCTAAAGGCTGATGCTTGATCTGAGGGCATCAATCTCACCCCACGCTCACAGACACCTCGCACTACCACTAGCCGTAATTACCTGCATGTTAACAACACCACCTTCTTCATTAGGGACATCGGTTGTCCCATGACACGTCTTCCTTAATAAGAAAATATGCTCCGGAGTAGGCAGGCAGGCAGTCTCACTAGCTTAAATATGCTGTCCTCGCAACACGAATAAGACAATAACAAGCACTGAGGACACCAAAAGAAAGAAGAACTACTGCTCAGTGATGGAATCCTCCTAATCGTTCAGGATATTTTGGTCCAAAATGGCCTATAGATATTTGAATTTGATGTCCATACTTGAATAAAAGGCTTTATGAGCTTTAGTACCTTTCGTCATACAGTCATGCTGGGTGATGTGGTGCCATTAAAGTTAACATATGGCCTAGCATATGGACAGGCCTCTCAGAATGATCAAACAAAATGTTTCCTAATTGAGCAAGACAGCAAGCGTTGGTTGTTGCATGATTGCTTTCAATTGCTCTTGGACCATTTCACTGAAAAGAAGGAGGGAGCAAGATGAGGCTTACAAGATGTGTAGCATCTTCAATTCAGAGTCTGTCTGACACTTTGGTGGAATGAAACAGCATTCAAGGATAGACATGCCTTTTGGTAAATTTCCATAGTAGACACGTGTGTGTGTGTGTGTGTGTGTATGTGTGTCACCAGGTGATGGATGCCAATTCTGTCAGGCTTGCAAAGATCTGACAATAGCACACTGAGTCTGCCCTTTCAGGATGAACTGGTGCGGTAGAGGTCAGGAGGATAGCATGTGGTTTGTCATCAGGAGACAATGCACAAACCACACAAACTGTGGACCACTTGCGGTTATTGCCCAGCTTCCTAGTGACAGCAGGGATTTCAGCAAAGAAGTCTTAATTTTCAGTTACAGAGTCTCAGAAGATTTATCCAGGATCTATTACCGCTGGACCTTGAATTCAATTATACTGAATTGACTACGATGTGGTGTCAATCTGGACCAAAGAAACGTGCTGAAGTGACGGGTAGGACGCAGATGCAGGTGTTTGGTGTTATATTTACTTAGGATACTCCAAAAATTATAAATATTATAAATATTGTTGCAATAAAAAACAGGCACAAGTCAAAAAAAAAAAAAAACCCAAGGTATTGAAACTGATTATAGAAAAATACAGAGTATAAAAAGGCTAACTTTTTGTCTTATTATTACTATTACTAATGTAAAATTCATGAATGTAATGACTGTAGTGGCCAGTAGTTGCCTCATTATAGCAAGCATTAAATCGCTAAACAAACGATTTAAACTCTCAATGCAGTGGGCACAGACATAATCAGTCTCGAAGTCTAGGCTGAAATCCTTTTTTTTATTTACTCAGGCATGCCTGAGTACCTTTTCTCTTAGATAAAGATAAATTTGGGGGTTCACAGAAATAGAAACTTATGGTACACTGAGATTGCTGATGAATCCTCACCTCTCTCATGCATCACTCAGATTGTTTGTGGTCCATTCATGCCACTGGAATCTCTCCCTTATTAATGAAGTTTTGATACATAGAGTGACAGATGGCACATTATCATACATGTATATTTTATCTTAGTGATGCAGTTCCAATGTACTCATAGATGCTGGTGTAAGACCCTTATAATGATGAAATCCAAGATCCTGATTGTGCTGCTAGTGCAAGATTATCACACCAATACTGATGCAAGACTATAATACTGAATCTGGTATAAAGGCTAGATAGTGATATTGGTGAACCTCAAACTGATGCTGGTGCAACAATCTCATAGTGACTCGCTGGTCCAAGATACTGATAGATGAAGGTGTAAGACTGTTACTCTGGTGCTCCAAGAGTCTCATAGGGATGCTAATGCTGGCTTGTGATAACAATACTGGTGCAAGATTCAGAGAGTGATGTTGGTTCAAGATCCTGATACTGAATTTGGTGCAATAAACAGACACTGGTGTTGGTGTAAGATCTTAATACTGCTTCTGGTGCAACTTCCTAGTCATACTGGCACAAGAACCTTATAGTGATTGCTGGAGCAAGATCCTGATCTGAATTTTGGTGCAAGAACTTCATAGTAATCCTCGTTCAAGCAGGTCTGATATCTGTCACTGCATTCATTCAACATCTTTTGCTTGCTTCCTGGTTGCCTTACATGCAGACTGGACGTTTACTCAATACCGGTCATCTGGATGTCATTAATGGTTTATGTTTTTTACAAGGAAAATCTCAGCAAAATCCCAACCATACAGGGTCAATCATGTAGGTTTAGCTTACTATCTAACACACTGACATACATCTTGGTTCTAACAATTAATTCTCAACTGAAGTCCATAACTACTGTATAATTTTTGTTTACAGGCACATTGCTATTGGTATCGTGTAATAATAACCACAATTGCAGTGTCAATATTATTTCCACTATTTTCACATCCAAGTGAAAATTAAAGATGCTACAGCAAAGATTTCTATGACTCAAACATAAAGGACAGCAGAAAGTGAATGGATTAGCACGGCATTATTCAGCCTGTCAGATGGCTGGCATTTAGCTATGGCTCTAGCTAATGACATAAAGTGTTGTGGTAGCAGCAAGGCCATAAATCACCATGTCCTCATGAGTAAAGGGGCGCGTGCCGTGCCCGGTCTCAGCCCTCCGCTCTATTACAGAAGATCGGTTTTCCACTCCTAATTCATCTTAGCTTGATGTCCAGTAACAAGACAAAAAAGTAGGGAAACATCAATTTACTCTTTGGGGTCTCATAATATTTGTTATGTTGTTATGAAAGAAATGCCAGTAGGGATGGATATATAGCACCAGCATTATGTATAAATCCAGGTTTACATTGCTGAGAATTCGCTAATGCTTTTGCTCTCATGTAAAGACTGTCACTTACCTTTTTGAAGAAACCAGCCAGGAGCTTGAAGCATAATACGAAATATTAGCACTAATTTTCAAGAAACAAAATACAAAGTAAATCCCAATAAATAAACCGATGCACAGTGCTGCAAAAGCTACCTTGTCTAGCCTTATCTGATGCTTACATTTCTAAAGTGCAAATTCAGTGCGGACGTCAGAACACCAGCTCTTGGCTTCCACTCAGCCTAGCCATCAGAGCAAAGTGAGGGCCAAACGGAGTGTGAAAGGAAGGAGGGAGGAGAAGCAGAGGAATAGAGCTTGTCTGTCAGAGACGATATGGTTAGTTAGCCAGTGTCTGTACAAACATGGAGTTAAAGCATGCTTCATGGCCAGGACATGATGGCAAGATAGGCCTCCATGGAGCCGAGGCAGAGATGGATGGATCTGTTTCCACTGGAGGTCCTTGATTCTGTACCCTAGTCAAGACACTGCCAACATCTCCACTCCCATCAGCACAGCACAGCAGAGCCAGAAACTCTCTCCAGTGATTTATTTGGGTTATTTTTTGAGCAGAATGTTTGCAATCTAGAAGCAAGTGTTGGGAGAAACTATATAGGATGCATCCATCAAAAAGTTCGAAAACGTATTATGGTTTTGTCACGCTCATAGCACTTGAGACATTATTCTATATAACTCCAACATTCAGGTTGAGGGAAAATTTAATCTGCTAAATGTATAAGCATTATTTGGGGGGGGATATTTAAAGTGCATTTGGCAGAGTTGCAATAAGCATGCAGTAATAAGATAATGAGCCTGTGCGTAATGCTGTTTCATAATGTCATCACAACAAAACAATACAGCACAGCTCAGATATCTGCACAGCGTCACTCCTCACTGTCATCGCCGCGTTCCCTCAGCTTGACAGATTAAGAAATAAACATTTAGCAAAACCCTATTGTTTATAACTCAGCTAGCAGTCAGGGGGAAAAAATCCTGTAATCTCGTACGTGACAGTTCTTATACTACTGGTCAAAAAGAAGGAGTGAGAGAGCGAGAGAGAGAGAGAGAGAGAGCACGTAGGCTGTTCTATCAGCCTAGCTCTCAAACAGCATTAATGGCCCATCTTTCTCTTTTATTGTTTTCCAGGAAACTCCTCAGGGGCGTTTTTGCACCCTGCATCAGCAGACATTCCTCAGTCTGTGCGCCACCCCTAAACAATAACTCACACAAATTAGCATATCAAGAGAATACAAGAGAGCCAAGAAATTTAGGTCATGTTTCATGGGAATTCACAATTTTGCCCGTCTGTAAGTTATAATGCTAGCTGGCTCTCAGAACTCAGGTTAAACATAAAGTCCTTCCATTTTTTTTTTGGAATGAAGCACATAAAAGGCATGCTAATCATCTTGAAAAGCCCCCTAATGGCCGCATGATTACATCAAGACCTTTCAGAGCTTGGGTGAAATGAGCATGTGGGTCAGGTTCTAAGTCTACATTATCCACCATCTCCGTAGGTTAATTCCTTATCTGCTTGAGCACAGGTCATACTGACTCATGTCAGATGATGCTGTCTATTTTTGCCTTCAGAGTGAGTCAACGTGATCATTTTCCGTTCTCGTCAGGGGAAAACGTTCGTCACATGCAATTCAGACTGCCATAAAAGGTCAGGGCAGGGTTCGTTTGTGTAGCTCGTTAGCATGCAGTTCAGGTGGTAGAACGAGACAGAGAATAGCAATAGTTTTACCTTCGACTTGCGTACCTGCTCTGATTGACAGGTGGAGTAATGTTGCCCTGTGTCTGACCCTGGCTTATATTTCGGCACAGAACTCGCCTGCTTTAATAATCTGAATCATTTGGCCTGAAGGAACAGAAGTGCTTTTGTGTGAGAGGTTGCATTTAAGAAAATGCTGCTATATTAAGTTTCATTACTATTTTGTTCTTTTTTTCTAGCAAACTTTGTTGAAAAGTATTGTTGGCTGTGTAATTATCCCCTGACCAGTGCAGCACAAAGAGTAACTGAAGTGTCTTTTGTCTTGAATTAAGCGGCTAATTATAAGCTGAACAAGCGTATTAAATGATACGGGTCACCAGGAAAGGCCAGTCCAAGTAATTACAGCAGGCAAAATATGTGGACGGAAAGGTTTTTTTTTTTGTTTTTTTGTTTTTTTTTTGTTTTTTTTTTCGAAAACCCACCCTCCATCTCACCCAAGCTGTGCCCTTCATTTTTGGATTTCTCCTGCCTGGGAGAAACATATGTTGCAATGAGTGAAGCTTTAATTTTTCACATGTCCTTGTTCCTCATAGTCCCTGGGGACAACCAGCTCACTGAACACAGGCAGAGCTTAGGATCAGTGTTGTCCAAAAGTGCTAAAAGACAGGAGATGAATAAATGATGCATCGAGTGATGCTGATCCTCTCGCTGCAACACATCAAGTGTATGTTCGGCAATCATTCCTTTTGTTGCTCCGCATCTCCGCATTAGCTGTTCATTCTTAATCTTCTGTCTCACTAAATCATTCATCATTCTGTCTCTCTCCCCACTGCATCCTTCTCTCTCTCTCTCACCAGCTTAATTAAGTGAGTAATTCTGCTTGCATTTCCTCTGGGTTTTAAAAGCAGGATGGGAAATTGACTCCGGCCCTTTATTTCAAGAGATTTGGCGAGAAAACAAAAACATCAATAAAAGCTTCCCAGCCATTCTATGTGAGGCTCTTTGACGTCCCACAAATAAGCAAAGGTTTGCATCCTGTAATGACCCAAGAATATTCCCAAGCATGGTTTTGAAAGCTTTGTGTAGCCACAAGTAATTTTGTCACATAATAACCTATAGTGCTTTCACAGCATTATACATAATGCTCGCACCATACTTAAGGGCAGTGTTCATAGGTCTACATAACACCTTCATAAGACCTACCAAGTTTTGAGTGGGCTTTATTGTCATTCCTCTAGATAACACATAAAATGGAACAAAATATTGCTTCTTCATGAAAGTGGTGCAAAACATTGCAATAACAACAGCAAAGCACAGAGGACTACATAAAGTGCGATGTGACGTGAGTGCAAAGTATACAATAAATACACGGGACAGTGCATACTATACAGAACAACGGAAAAGTACTGGATGGAGGAAACCATTCCAAACAATTGCCTGTAAACTGGAGGATCTACACTTCATGTGGTTTGGGAAAAGAGTGCACAATAGCATTTAGAACATAAAAGAAACACAATTTAAATCTAAAAAATAAAACTGACAATAATATTGATAATTATATGCAAAAGAGAAAATGACAAGCAATGAGATAAACATCTAAGGAGGCTACTATATTCCCAATACATACAGTATAATATTGCTGCATGAAATATCCTAATTGTTAGAACATTAATCACTGCATATTTGGTTTAATTTAACAACATGGCTTCCACCTTCATTATTTCACAGATTATATAATAACACTTGATCCAGCCCACTGTTTTACACTGAGTTCATTGTGTGCACAACTTCATGGAAGGTCATGAAATCACAATCTGTGGAAAGCTTCCTGTTTCACCAAGCTTCTACTTTGGTGTTTTGAGTTGCTTAATTAAAAAATAATGCCAATGTTTTTGCATATAACTTTGCTTTATGTTTCTGTTATAATTCGATCTGCTCCCCTATAAAGAAAATGTGCCTATTATCTGACTAAGCACTAATATGATACGCTTACAGCTCAGTTTAATTAAGTGTTGATTATGTCATTTATGTATCTAATTTTGGCCTCTATTGGCATTCCTTGTTTTAATGTATTTACAGCCAATTACATACATTCTAGCATGACATATTGTGGTTACCTTAAACTGTCAGGCATCTGTGTTGGAATTAATACCTTTCCTCGCTCAAGCTGGTATGAAGCAAGAAACAATGAAGGGTTGGGGTCAGAATTGCACATATCTAATGTGAGTATTTTTGGTGTTAAACCCTCATTCTGTATGCAGTGATCATTTTGACAAGAAGTTTAGTCTTAGTTGCTTACTGAAATCGTTTAAACTCATTCGTTTGAAATGAGTCTAATTTTAGTCCCATTCTAGTCGTTTTATTTTGTTTTGCTTTGTTTCAGCCAAGATATAGTCAGTGGAACATTTAGTCAAATTTTAGTCAATGTTTTATTCATTTCCTCAGACACTTGTTGAAAAATGTGCCATGTAGCTTTAATATGGCCAGAGAGATTTTGCCAGATCTTTTTTTTTTTTTTTTTTTTTTTTGAGACGTGACTGATGTTGCTGTTGCCATGCAGTCCAAGTTACTTGGAGTTAGTCACGACTCTGTCTTGCTAGTTATTGAGTGAAGACACCATTTTGTACACTGTGATGGTAATGACTGCTATTTTTATATAAAGATGTTACTTCAGTCAGATCAATGCCCGTGTGTGTCCCGACTGTTAGAATCCAGGAGCATAGTGAAAGCCATGTGAGCGGATAAGCAAGCAAGCCAACGAGCTGGATTCCCTTGCTTTCTGACTACAGTAGGAACCTGAAACAGGGATGGTGACATATTATAAATATGTTATTAATATAAAAATATTGCTGAAGGATATTCCTCCTGGTTGTAAAATTTTTTTTTTTGAGAAGTAAGCTAGGTTGTTCACCTGAACATTTCATCTCTTGTCAGGACATGTCACTCTATTGAAAGACATTTCAGTATCTTGGCATAATCAGCTATCCATCCATCCATCCATTATCTATAGCGCTTTATCCGTCTGGGTCGCGGGGAAGCTGGAGCCAATCCCAGCATC
>JAQQZR010000037.1:5604950-5625642 GCA_030068235.1 Notoglanidium macrostoma | reverse complement strand
TGTGGGAGGAAACCGGAGCACCCGGAGGAAACCCACGCATGCACGGGGAGAACATGCAAACTCCACACAGAAAGGCGGTGACCCGGGGATCGAACCCAGGACCTTCTTGCTGTGAGGCGACAGTGTTGTTATCAACTATGTTTTCATTAAATTATTAAAATTTTCAAAACAAACAAAATCTTCATTGACAAAATGAGCAGTGTCTGGACGTGTAACTGATCTCTGAATACAGCAATGAGGTCCAGACAATCTATACAATAATGTCATTTCAAAGTAATGGTGTGCAGTGATGATTATTCTAGGATGACTGTTTAGGAAAGGTCTTGAATCATCCAGGTGGCTGTTAAGTATCCTGACTGCATTAGGGAGGAAGCTGTTGCAGAGTCTGGTGGGCATGGCATGGATGCTCTGGTACCTTCTGCCACTAGAGTAGCGATGCCTCTGTGGTTAAGACTTCAAATCACAGGACTGCCAAGCTGCCATGTTGCATCCTTGAGCTCAACTGAACTGCTTAGTTGCATCCTGTCTCAACTGTAAATCACTTAAAAACATCAGCCAATTGCAAATGCAAATTTTCTTCTAGATTGAACGTAGGTGGAGAATCCATGAGAGGAGTGGGATAGGTCATCCATAATGCATGGTGGCCTTACAGATGTAGCATTCGTGGTATGAGAAGTCAAAGGTAGGTAACGGGATCCAGATTATCTTCTCAGCGGTTCTCCCGTTCTGCTGTAGAGTCCTGCGTTCTGAGACGGTGCAGATCCCAGGCCAGACAGTGAGACAGCCGGTCTGGACACTCCCTGTAGAAAGTGGAAGTGGGGAAGGTTTGCTCTTTTCAGCCTCTGCAGGAAGTGAATGTGCTGCTGGGATTTCTTGGCTAGACAGGTGTTAAAGGTCCAGATGAGGTCCTCCGTGATGTGCACACCAAGGAGCTTTTGACTCTCTCTACGGTTGCATCATTAGTGTGTAACTAGAGTCAGAGGAAATATGCTGAACTCTGTCATGACTTTTCATACAGTGTTTATAAATAAGAAAATGAAGTTCGCTTTACTTAAAGTTTCATGCAGTGTCATGGATTTTTCTTAGACATCCATAAAATTGTTTAGAAACACAAAACATCTTACAAAGAAAATATTCATATCTCTGTTTTAATAGTGTTACTTATGTGTATTCATGAAAAGCTGATAAGCAAGCACATGAGACTCAGTTTATTTATTATAAGGCAGAGAAAAGATACACAACATGGTTAGTTTGCGATGATTGTGACGGTTAAAACCTTCACTAGCAGGCTGTGTTAATGTTTCAATAAATAAACAAGAATATTACAGGGCATCTTTAACCTATCTATATTTTCCCAGTTTAACTCTCACTTGGCTAGCCATGTCCTGTCAATCATGTCCCATTATCTGACTCTGACATACCAGAAGTGCACTGAGCTACAAAATAAACAGACATGTTGTCTTATGGCAACACAAATGTCACTTAATTCAGATGTTATGTGACACCGACAGCAAAATTGTTAAATGTTGGTGTTACATACCCCTATAAATGTTGTGTTTCCGAAATGTTGTGTTAGCAAATGTGTTGTGTTGTGTTTGTTAACTCAGCCAAATATTGCGTTTGTTAACAAAACCAAACACTGTGTTGGCAAATGTTGTGTTACCACTTAACTTGATATGTTCCAGGTTTACAATAATACACAAAAAAAGTTTCTTTGGGAAACAATGAAAACATCAGATTTTGATATTTTACTCTGGGTATTTAAGATTTTTTTAATTATTATTATTATTATTATTATTATTATTATTATTATTATTATTATTATTATTTTTATTTCTTTTTTTATTATTATTGTGTAGCCCTACTAGGAGCGCTAAGCTCTCAGTGACATAGCCCTAAGGCTGCTCACCAAAATACACATGACCCTACACATTTAAAAAAAGAAAAAAAAAGGCTTAATCCGTAATAAGAAACATAATAATCTTGAAACTAGGAAACGCTTTAATATACAGATAAAGTATGAATTTGAAAGAGAAGTGTATACACAAACAAATTAATTAAAGACTAACACAGAACAGGTGAAGACAGTCAGCAAACAAACCAATGGCAGGACAAGGGTGGAGCTAGGACTGGAACAGAAACCAGAATGTGAGCCCATTGCCTTAGTTGCCATAGGAACCTTGATGCAAAGAAGTAAACCGTGACATTTATATGATACTATTTTTGGTATTGGTTAATATTCTTTGTGCTAATGACAAGCTGGCAGTTAACATTTCACATGCTTTTGAACACAACTGTCTGCTAAATGAATAAATGATAATGTCATGAACTACGTATGAATTATTTATTTAAATATTTGAACAGGAGTGTTGTAATCAGGCATTGTGTGCTGTTTTTCTGGCTCAGAGTAAAAACAGCACAGACCCCCATGGTGAAGATACTGTGAAGATCCTATTAGAGTGTTTGTGGGAGTGGAAATGTGTTGCTGTGTTTGGTGTATGATAATAAATTATTACAGGATTACGTGCTTGTGTATTTTTTAATTAATTTACAATATAATGAACAGACTCTGTAGCATCTATTCCAGTGTTTTATAAACTTCTTGGAAAACCCTCCCTGTACATCACATTTTACAAGCTAATAACACTCCAGTTTCTCCTGCTCCACCCAGGATAATACACCTGTGTTTGTTAATTAACTGATGTGTTGAGTCAGATGTGTTGGGAGCAATAAAAATACTATTGCAGTGGGGACTCCAGGAGCAAACTGGGAACATGCTGACCTCCTGGAAGTCCTTATACACTGCGAGAGAACGCGTCTTCCGTCTGTTTGCATCCCTGAAGCTATTAGGAAACCGAAGAGGCTGCTATTTGTAGTTCTGAAGGATGAAACCCTCCAGAGTGGTTCTGTCTGTGCTGTAAAATGGTGTATAACAAGAACATGATACTGCATTTACAGTAGTGTTGAAATAATTTCACTTCACTAAGAACAAGGAAATCTTTCACGAACCTTTCATAATAATGCAACACAACTTTTAACCATTTGAAATCTACATTATTTATCGACTGCAATTCATTTGCAAATGTTCCTTAACACACAATAACAGTCTCTACCACAAATACGTTATCATTTTTATTTTATTTTTTCAGCATCAACTCAACTATCAATCTGATTCACATTTTTTATTTTTTATTTTTGGTCAATTATATGATCTGTGCAGTCACCAGCAGTCCGAAAACAAAGACAAATGTCATTATAAATTTCCTCTGACAATAGTGCCAGCTGTTATTCAAATTACTAGTTTATATTAATGTGTTTGCTTATACTAATACATTATTGTTTCTGTAGTAATGGATGATTAACGGCTATCTGTACGGGAGACGCTCCACATAATGTAAATCTAATAATAATTTAAATAATCATCTTAAGAGTAGTAGCTATGCTAAATCACTCTGTTGTAGATAATTTTTATTCCTTACCAAAGAGTATTTATTCCTTTCTAAAGAACATTTTTTAAATAGTAGTTGAAAGATGATTAAATAATCAGCTGTGAATGTGTCAAACAACTCTGTATTCACATTAGACCTATTTAAATAATAAACGCTTAATATGACACTGCTTATATGTCATTGTGATTAATATAAGATTACAACATGCATGTCACTACCGCTATAAATATCCAGGACTGCTTAGGGTTGATATCTATTCTGTTACCTTTTCATTTTTTTTTCTCGTGTATTGTAATGTCCTGGACTTAATGCGTTCTCCACATATATGCCATGTTCCATCTCTGTCACGTTCTTTCTTTCCATCTACACTCATTCCATCCATCTATTGCCTTTACATTTTGTTTCTTGCCTGTCTATTAGGGTGAGTTATGATATTTCTAGGCTGGTATCAAACAATTCACGAGGCTTGTTCTGCACTCGGAGCAAGGAGTTTAGCTCGGAAAGGGCTCCCGTCGGCAAGGTGACAAATGACACCATCTGATTAATGACATTAATGTCTCCCTTGCCACATCACCTCAATCAGAAACACACACACACACACACACACACACACACACACACGAATATACATGCAGCTGCAACGCTATAGCAAGAACCTAAAAGATTTTGCCTTAATGTAGCACCTCTCTTCAGCATCAGGTAGCACTCTATAGGTGGCACTTCAGTTGTATGAATTACTAATGTGTAGGGATTATCCATATACAGTATCCCCCTCTTTTATAATGAAATACCTGGCCATAAATTATACACTAGATTTTAGGCCCCATTCTTCGCAGTTTTAAAATAGAAGATGTTCGTCTTTTGTCAGTGGATGGTAATAAAACAGAATGTATTAGATAGAGGTTAGATGGGAAAGTTCTCCGGTGATAAGCGCTCGGCTTTGATGTTCAGAATAAAAGCCAACCTACCATCAAGCCCTCTAAGTTATTCCTTCAATTGGGGTCTGTGAAGTCTGGCAGCTCCAATACCTCCTGATAGAGGATCTTTTTAAGAGAAGCCATAAAGCATTACGTGCCTGCGATGTGAATTCCCAAGGACTCTCCCATAACTGCTCCCAGATAGCATTTTTAGCAGGAATCTTGGCGGGATCTGCTGTGTTTGATTGCAGCAGTATTCTTAGCTGATTGAGTCAGTATCTGTGCCATCCACGTGCAGGCATTACGAGTGCTCAGAGTGTAAATCTGTCTACTGCTGTACATTTTCCTTGTTTAACCCTTTGAACTCCAGCAACACAGGGCCGAGTCAAAAGTGCAACACTGGTGAATTGCTGTCGTGAGGAAAAACAACTCATTATATGGAAGTTTTGCCGGTGTGTGTCGAGAGTCAAGCTTCAGATGTAGTTATGATGCGAACTTCAACTTTTTAGTTTACAGCCAAATTATCTCTTTACACAGTGCCCTAGGTGATGGGACCTCATTATAGAGAGATTGTTCTATATTATATGGAAGTGCCTTGAAAAGGCGAATTTAAGAAATTATGAAAAAAATTAAGGAAATGCCTTTGATCCTCAAAGGTCTTCTACGTGACATAGGACCACCAAGCAATACCCAATGTGATATCTGAAGCCTTGACCATCGACACACACCGGCAGAGAGTACGGCCCTGTGCCACTGGCGTTCTAAGTGTTAAGGCACCAAATATACACAGCACCTTATTTTCTGCACAAATAACTAAGATCTGATGAAGATTTTTGTGAGTGATATGAACTGCACATCCACCACCAGTGAGAAAATAAAGCCACCCACGTACAGGCACTATGATTGCTAAATGTGTAAATTTGTCTACTGCAATACATTTTTTATTAGATATTTGTATATCATTTCAATTTTACCACAACACTGTTCAATTCTCTAATCTGATTGGTCAGAAAGCATTTATGAAGTAAGGAATAACACATGACAGACCGTGCTGTACAAAAATATTGCACTCCATATGGGGAGTGATGCAGCATGACGTTACAGCGTGCGTTAGTTTTGCATAACAGCGTGGTCTGGCTGACTTCTGCTGCAGGACGAGGAGCGTAGCCCGACTTTATCATACGCATCTACCTCATGTCTCATTCACATGTAAGAAAACACCTAACATTCTCATAATGGATGTAAACTGTGAACCAGGGATATATATATATATATAGAGAGAGAGAGATAAATTTATAGATTTATAAGTAGTATTCAGAATTTATATGCTTCTGTCAAGCTGCTTTGTGATAATGTTTGCTGTTAAAAGCGCTATACAAATAAAATTGAATTGAATTGTTAGTATGCACAGCTGTCGAGCTTTAAGAATATGTCTGCCTAACCTTGTGGAAATCTCCAGTCACATGCAATGAGTGTACGGAAGATTGTGCGCAGGTAGGAATGTCGGAAGGTAGACAGGCAGGTAGGCCATTCAGTCATTTCGTTCAGAACAAATGAAATGATTGGACGGGCTATTTACAGCCCTGCGACTGCCACATATGACTTTTTTTCTGCAGAGTACTTGATTTATTCATTGCTGTCAGGCAGGAAATAGAATATAAAAAAATATAACAGCAACAAGGTCCCAAGTTTGATCATCGAGTCGACCGAGAGCTCCTTTCTGTGTGGAGTTTGATTGTTCTCCCTGTACATGTGTGGGTTTCCTCTGGGTACTCCAGTTTCTTCCCAAATGAATTAGATCAAGCGGTTCCTCTAAGTTGCCCGAAGGTGTGTATGCTTGTTCGTCTCTGTGTTTGCCCTGCAATGGATTGGCAACCTGCCCAGGGTGTGCCCCGCCTTGTGCCCATATTCAGCTGGGTCTGGCTGTTATAGAAAATTAATGAATGATTGAATAGCAAAAAAATGCTTCTTAAATAAATTGCCTACCCTAGCTTTAACTGTCTTCTTACAAACACATCAATGTTTAATAATTACTTTCTTACTCAGCAGCCCGTTTTTATTATCATATTATTAGTCTTAGATTATTTGGACCGTCCACCATACAAGTCCTTATGCATGAGCCGTAACTATAGAAACAATAATATATTAGAACGAGCACATCGATATTAATGTTTATATTACAGCCTGAACTACAGCAGGTGCTGTTATACAAAAATAATACACACCTTCTGAGTAATCAGATTGAAGCATTTAGCCACATTGTGGTGTAATGTTCTATAATAGAGGCTCTGGCGATAGTTCCAGCTATAATTTAAATCATGGATTGATATTAATGCACTTGTTCTAATATGCTGTCATTTTTATAGTGATGACTCATTCACAGGGACTTTTATGGCAGCTGCTCCATGTAATCTAAATCTAATAATCAAAGGATTAAAAATGAGTTTCTGTTTAACAAAGGAAATTGTATCATTCTTCTTACGGTGAACCTTTCTCTAAGAAAACATTATTTATTTGTTTGTTTACTTATTTAATACTTCTGGAAGGGGGGGGGGAGTTGTTTTTAGTATTCCATTATGGGAACATCTTCACGAGAGAGGACATTGCAGTTTCTTGGTAACAAGCAGTATTTTTATGCCTCCGCCACTTGGTGGTGGAATCATTATGTTTTCGGGTGGTACATCTGTCCGAAATTCTCGTTAGCACAATATCTCAAGTACTTGAATGTTTGTACAGGATTTATATGGCGTTATCGTTGTAACCAGTAGATGAACTGATTAGATTTTGGAATTGGTCCAGACAGTGGTGCAGTGGTTAGCACTGTTGCCTCCCAGCAAGAAGCTTCTGGGTTTGAACCTGGCAGTAAGCTGAGGCCTTTCTGTGTGGAGTTTCCTGCGTGGGTTTTCACCCAAAGACATGCATGTTAGGTCAACTGGATTCTTTAAATTGCCTTTAGGTGTGACTGTATGTTTGTCTCTGTGTTAGCCTGTACCCCCCTGTCACCGAAGTTAGCTGGGATTGGCTCCAGGTTCTTCACAACCCTTAACAGATAAGCGGTGTAGATGATGGATGTATCCAAAGAAGATCAACGTCAAATCTCTAAAAGGACCACACTATTTGGTAGTGGAGGCATCAATGCCATTGTTATTTGTCTCATTCCCTTCAAGAGAACACAACTTCAGTAAGTTTTGCGGTATCATTGTTGCTGTTTGTTTTTTGTTTGTCTATAACAGGCTGCATTTTTTTTTTTGTCTTATTAACTTCAAGAGAGAGAAAAGACAGGCTAATGTGGCCTCAAATATAACTGTTGTCTATATTCTTATGTTTATCTAACTTTTTATATGCTATAACATAAGCAACGACAGGAACCAATTTATCTCACAAATGTTCCATACCATTAAATGTATCTATAAAAGCTTAAACAGGACAAGGATTCATTCAGTAATAAATAAAACAATTGTAATTGTAGTACGAACTGCTGTGGTATAAGAGGAATAACACACTTTGCATCATGCTGTTATAAGAAAAGAATCTACTTCAGCAATGGAATATATCTCACCACCCCAGCATGGGATATTGTTCTATAACAGCGTGTATCATTTCTTACATACAGTACAGTAATAGAGGATTTATCTGACTGGTGGCTCAGAGAACTTTTCTGGACTATGAACAAACAATATTGTATTCGATCATGAGTTAGATTAACAAATTTATCTGTCGAAATGACATTGATAAAACTCTGTGTTTAGTTTTACACGTTTCCATCTTCACGAGGCACATCCATCTTTTGAATGACCACGATCTAAAACACTTAGATTATAAAACAAGATTCCTTTCTTTGTTTCTGTGGAATGCCGAATCACTCTGAAATGTCTGTGATGAATGAGGGACATTGAGAGCCGGAATCTCGCCGTTAGATCAGCACTATTCATCCACAGACACATGCCAATGAAGTCCACTTAAAATAATTGCATACGCCATGTTTCAGATCGAACGTTAACTGCAAAATGTAACTATATTTGTGCCTGAAGCGATGCTGATTACTGACAATTGATGTCAGAATGAAGAAAATGCTATGAATTATATTGTGAAGGAGTGTTAGAAAGGAGGAGTACTTGGACAGGCATAAGACTGCTTCCCTGTCAAACTATATGTGTTAAAGCCTTTGTCTTAATAGGTTTGACCTTCAGCTCAGTAATGATATGCAAGATGCATGGTGTGTGCTGTATGTACACAGCTCCACTGTCACACTTGTCCAATTACAGTCATTTTCTCAGACACATAGTGCGTTTAGGTGAAGGGCAAAGCAAACACAAAGCACCTGGACAGGAGGGATCAAAGCCAATCAACAGAATACTAATCAGTTGTACAAAGGAGTGTAACTCTCAGCCCCTCCCTTAGCACACACACACACACACACACACACACACACACACACACACACACACACACACACACACACACACATTTGGTTTTGTGGCATTTCAGGAAAATTAGATGTATGCATGCATGTATGCATGAACTGTTATAAATTTTACTACACGTAATCCTAAATCTAACTCTAACCTTCATAACTCAGAGAAATTGCACTTATCATTGTTGACCTGGTAATGACAAGGTAGGTCACTCTTGTTTTTGTTGTTGTTGTTGTTGTTGTTGTTTTTAGTGGTGAACCTACATTGCAAAAATGTCATTGATTAATATTGCAACGTTTCTTCAGAAATTTCTGCACCTACCTGACTTTAATCCTGCTTATACACCTTTTCCCACTCGTCCAGGTTACGAATCAAGAAGCATAAGTAATAGTATTTCAAAACATCCAGTGAGCCAGAAAACAATGGCAGCAAATACAGCTCACAATCATCGGAACCTCTCTAACAAATCCAAACAAATATCTGTACTTGAGCTTTCACTCATTACACAAAGATATAGCTGTGAGAAAGAAATAGCTTTGTGCTATTCGCTGAGATGAGAATGAGCAAATTAAGAGGCAGCCCATATTTCTGTATCCGGCTTTTCAAAGAATCCGACTACTAAAAATTGCTGTTTGTAATTGGCTAAATCATTGGGGATATACCCTGATTAGAATGGACAGATCAAACATCTATTATTCCTGCACAATGGTTTTCTCAGAAAAGCCAGCCGTGTGTTTGGAATGAATATATGCCTACGTATATATGTGTGTATATAATAATAAGTGTCTAGAGCACTGGTTCTACAAACTTTTTTACAAACTGTAAAATAAAATCCACAGATCCCTTTATTATGGATTTATTTCACAGAACGTATTTAGATTCATATTATTGTCCAGTAGTAATATTGGCAGATTTGCCACTGACTGAAAACAGGTCTTGATCACATTGGTGCTTGGACCTTGAAATATATTAATTATGATAATGTGGATTGTGATTTCCATCACTATTAAAAAATTACTATATACCATTGGTACTTCGAGAACAAATAGTATATAATACTCTAAATACTCTTACCTTTATCTGTGAATGTTTCTTCTTCTCACTAATGTTTATGCCAGATGATATTTAAATGTAATTTTTTGGGGGGGGGTTGTTTGTTTGCTTGCTTGCTTGCTTGTTTCATTCTACTCTGGCACCGCTCCGCTGTACTTGTGTGCTGCTTCCCTTCGCCACTGGCCCTGAGAATGGAAATTCATGACAGACATAGTCGCACACAAATATGGACTTGTTTTTGCCTAGCCTAAGCAAGCTCTGCCAGACAGAAATTTCACTTGCACTTAATAGGATGCTATTTCTCTAATATTTGGACTGTGTATTTTTTCTTCTCTCTGCCTATGTTCCTTAGTGGAATTTGCTTGTTGACTTGTTAGCTTGCCAATCTTGTCTAGCTTGTACTAGAGGCACAGCTGATTAAACTCATCAGCAAATAATAATGCTTGTCGTATTGTCTGCTTGTTAGAGAAAAAAAAATATGTGAGCTTGTTAGAAAATAATACAAACTTGTCGGCTTGTTAGAGAATAAATAACAATCATAGTGTTTCTTATCAAGACGACCGTGTTGCTTTCAGGATTTTGGAAAGTTGTTGTTGTTGTTTTGTCCATGGTCTATTCCGGCAGTTGATGGAGTCAGCGTTCTCACCAGTACCCTAATCTGGATGTTTACCTTATACTACTGTCTGAACTGTCTCTGTCTGAGTCACCCGCTATGTGGGAGAGTCTAATATTTATGCGGATAATAAATTATTTGGTTAATTTGTCCCTTCTAGCCAGATGCTCCATTTTATGGGAAGCATAATTATTGCATTAGTTGACTGTCCATAACAAGGTATCATGTGTCGAGGTATATTATTAATATTAGCATTTGCTTATTCATTTAGTGTCAGTTGGAATCAACTTAATCATGCAAATAGACTCTATTAGATATCTACATGCTCTTCGTTCAAAACATTGCCCTTCAGCCATCTTCAGTTACATTAGTAAATATGAGAGAGGCTGTTCAATATATGTAATTTGACCTGATATGGATTTTTTTTTTTTTAATAATTCAAGAGATGCATTTTCCTCATTAACCCTGACAAGGGAAGCAATGTCATGAAAAACATTAACAAGAAGCAGTCTGCTGTGAAGCCAAACATTCTTTCTCATTGAAAATTTGGCAGGCTCGGATGGAGAGGAGAGTAGTCTTAGCAATACAATCGAGAGGTGTGTGTAGGGATGCAGCAACTACAAAAAGTCTTGGAAACGAAATACATGAAGTTCATTCGTGAAACGAAGTCCATGTTAATGAACACGTTGCGAGGATATTGGAAAAGGTGGATTACTTATCCATGCCTCGTTTACCGCATTTGTTGTTTCGTCTTTCATTAAATTGTTTTATAATATGAAAAATTACAAATTAGTTTATGTTCTGTGTACTGGAAGCAAATATGTTCATTAGAAGATATCAGACACTACAGGACCAGGCAGGATGGATAGGAATTCTGAGAGGAACGTGTTTTGTTTTGGTTTATTCCGTCTAACCTCTTTATACTTGGTATAATTGGTTTCTCACCTGTTATCCTTAATAATTCTGTCCAGTTCATGCTTTTATATCCTTTATGTGTAACATGCACATTCTCCATGCCACACACATAGCACTATTGCTTAGCTTTTTGTTGTTATTTTGATTTCCCCTCCCTTTTGTGATCATTGGAATCCGGTATTATCATTGTCACCTGTGTCTTGTTACATGTTATGATTTTATGTATATATTTCTGGGTTTTGATAATCAAATCATTCCTAAGGTTTTCTTCAAGATTTAGATCTTGTGTCTGAATGGACCATGAAAACTTCTACTTCTGAAGCTATTCCTTTGTTGACTTGGATTTGAGCTTTGGGTCATTATCATGCCATAGATGGTAATCTTCCGCTGTATATTTTTGTTTGTTTTTGTGCCAAACGGATTGGCATTTGGAGCTATTCATGAATCTTCTCTACCTTGACCAGGGCCCCAGTCCCAACTGAAGAGTTGCAGTCCAAAGCATAATGCTGCCACCACCATGCTTCACCATTAGGATGATGTTTTTTGGGTAATAAGTTGTCTTTGTTCTTTCACCAAACAAAGCTTTTAGAAAAATTGTATCATGGCCTCTTCAGTGCTGTCTCTTTCTTTGTCTTGCATATTAGTCTGGTTTTGTCCTTTGTCTTAGCATGTTACTTATTTGTTAAACACTGACACAATAGTTTTGCCTGTTTTTTTTCTCTTATGATCTTTTTTTTAAATACCTCTAGTTATCAGATGTTTTGTTTTATTTAGGCTTTAGGATTTATTTTACTATGGGTTATATTTTTATTTTCTTAGGCATGATTTACAATGAATTATTAGAATTCACTACAAGCACGTAGTGTTGTAACGCTCCTATTTGTTACAAATCTAAAGAATAAATCTAAATAGTTTCTTTCCTGCTGTTTTTCAAACTGTGCAATTACATAATGTTCACAAAATGACAGTCAAGACTTTAAAATGTATGTTAATAAATACAATGTTCTATACTTAATAATATGAATTTATATTAATGATCTGTTTCCCTGAGGGTTTAATTATTGTAACATTCAGGTTTTAGGTCTTTTATTATAATGAAAATATAATAATGATGACAATTATTAGGATTAGGGTTATTAAAGAAACATTTTTAAAAATGGAAATACCTTTGAAAGAATCCCTGTGGCTCGAGACAGCAGAGCAAATTTATAATGGCAACATTGACATCAGCAGAATAGTCAATATTCCTCGCTAGAGACAAGCCTGTGGTCTGTCAATCAGTCAAGTCAGAGATCGCAGAAGAAAGTCTAATGACATACAGTTCTGGAAAGAATGGCAAAAGATCCAGATGTTTTACAGATATCTCCATCTCGCTCCATAAAATCCGACAGAGCAACACAAGATCAGCTTGACAAGATCAGTAAAAGCTTGACTCTGAAGCTAATAATCAAAGATCCACATACTGCGGATGAAAATCCAATCCACAGTTTAAAAATGCATTTGAGCTGCTCAGGATTTATACTGCGGAGTGATAAGAAGTGTCACTTGCTGAGTGGCCAGTTTCACACAGGGATGTTCTGGGTTGCACTCCCACTTCAATCGACCTACTGTGATTATTCCTTTATAGTATATTAATGAGATATTCAGATCTATGTACGTAATGTATGTATATTGTCTTTTCATTGCATAATATTTTCTAAGTAGGTCCAACATTCCATAAAACAATAAACCTTTTAATAGTGTTAAGAGGTTTTTTTTAATCAACATAAGAAACAGATTGACTGATTTCAACTGCACTTACACATCTCACTTGGGCCGTAAAAAAGCCAGTGTACGTGAAGTGAAATACAAAAAAAGGAATTCAGTTCCAGTACCAGGTAGATCATATAGGTCATTCTTAACACTAATCTATCTTTGTAAATGTGAAGCTATCAAAAATAAGGGGGATGAGGGATGGTTGATGAGGCAAGACACAAATGCATAAACTCATCATGTTCTTCATTGAATCCAGTAAATATAATCATAGTCCATAGCATGGCTTAATAGAGAAGAAAGCAATAAACAGCAAAAAAATCTCCCTTGGTGAGGGGCAAAATCAGTAAATAGGGGACAGGAAACAAGGTTCAGAAATGCACAATACTCTCAGCCAGACTTTGAAATGAGACATAGACACAGCAGGGTATAAATAGACAAACTAATCAAGAGCTAACACAAAACAGGTGAATACAATAGGGAAAAAGAAACCAGTGACAAAACAGGGGCAGAGGCAGGACATAAGAAAAGCACATGGAGAACTAAACAAGCACAACATCACTTGCAGTGCTAGGAGGAATATGTGACAACTTGCTTCTTCATGAAAAAAAAAGGAGGAATTGTATTACTCAGTACCGAATACATGTGACTCTTTGGTGACTCTTGATAATCGAGGGCCAGCTGCGTGCCCTAAACAGCTGTGATGCCTTATTCGAATGTCTGCCAATCAACTTTTGATAATACCATGAGCACCTACCATGGTGACCACGGATAAAGGGGAATCAGGGATTGATTCCAGAGAAATGGCTACCACATCCAAGGTAGGCTGCCAGCTACAGGATGTGCAATCTCTGTCTGGTGATGTTAATTTCTGACTGCTTAGTATTACCCTCATGGGTTCTGTGGGACCCCATGAGCACCATGATGGGGTGATGATTACATCCTGCACCTGACAGCAAATAAGAAGAGTCGCTAAGCTCCAATTACATATAAATAGCACAGTACATGAGATAATGCCGTCAGTGGCCATTGTGGAATTGAAGAAAATGTCTTTTGGGTGTTATTGTGTTCTACCAAATTGCCTTGTGAAAAAAACAGCTTTGTTCTGGCATTTGGATTTCTTGGAGTGATTGAAGCACCCTCGCTGTGCCCTTTGATGATGCCCTTAGCAAGCACATGAAAAGCATGTCTCCAATAAAGAGGCAACAACACTTTTGGCAGTCCCTGCTAACCACAAGGGTAAACCTGATGGCTTTTACATGGAGGAACCACAGAAGAGCTTCACTGAACCGAGATCTTAGTATTGCAGATGGCTTGAAAATCAAAGGATTCTCTCAGACAAAGGGCCGGTGGCACCTTTGACAACCTCTGATGATCACGAGGCTGAACATTGTAGAGGGTCTTCTTCTCAGGCATGCTGTAGTACTGAATCTCAACATTACAATTTCTTATTCCAACTTCATCGCTAGGCAATTACAATATTTATAAGAGCAGGCTAAAAAAGCATTAACTTCAGGTCTTTATTGCCTTCTATTCTTAAGAGGTTTATTTTAATAAAAGTGCTGGAGTACTTATGCAATACGATGGCATGAATAACCATGAGGTGTCAGGGTTTGTTTAAGGATGTCCACAGAAGTTGGGATTATTGCCCTTTGCAAAGAACATTGGCCTTTGCAAGAAATTACCAAAAGAGAACAGTGTCCAAGATGGTTATAAGGAATGTTTGTACTACCACATATCTAATTCTGGGACACATGTCTAACAGTGCATTACAACTCACTCTCACTTTTAATCATTAATCACAATTACTTCAGCATGCCTCGACTGGTGTCTGACAAAAATGCTGAGGGTGGCCAGAGCATCTCAAACTGCCATGTGAGCAAACTCTGGTAGGTACGGAAATCTTTTCAAGTGCTAAGAAAAGGTTTGGCAACCATGAATCATTCTTGAATGCAAAAAATTGTGAGGAAGAATTGATTTCTCCATGATATTATTCAAGACACTACAGGTAGAATCTTCAATTTTGATAACATCAATAATGTTTCATTACATCTGCACTCTCTTTAACTTTAAAAAAAAAAAATTTAAACTCAACAGAATTTGTTAACAGTCACTATCATTGTATTACTTGAAACTTGAACATTTTACAATAATATCATACACTATCCATCCATCCATCCATTATCTATACCGCTAAATCCACCTCAGTGTATTTTTAATAATGTTTTTTTTTCCCTTAAAATCTGGTTGTTTTTTTTCTATAATCAGAACAAAAACTCTCTATTTCTAGATGGCCTGCATTCTTGGAAATTGACACGTTCATTCCTATTTCTGAGTAAAAAAGATTCTACAGAGGATATTCCCAAAATGTGGATTGTTGTTGTATTTACATTAGATTTTATACAGAAAATGGCTTAACGCAAATGATTTTCTGTAAGAGTTTTTTTTTAATTATTTATTTTAATTGTAACAATATGAAAAATCTAGACTTTTGGCGGGGTTCATGAAATGCATACATATGCACACCCTTTTATGATTGGTGTTGTAGATGTGTTCAGAATCACATTCAATCTCATATCCAAAAGTAATTATCATACAGCTGTTATCAATGTAAGTATTCTGATGAAACACAACTAAAGGCCAGCTGTTTATGTAGGACTTTCCTGACTTCTTCTTTTCTTGACTTCTGTCTTCTTGGATACATAAAACTGCTAAAACCTTGGTCCACAAAGAGCTTACAAAGCTTGAATGGTATCTCAGTTGTTTTCCAAAACATTAGATGTACCATTGAAGGCCATCATCAGCAATTAGAGAAAATTTAGCACCACAGTGACATCACCAAGAACAAGAAGTCCCTCAAAAAGGGACGTATCAGGGAGGCTGCCATGAGACCTTTTTTTAAAGACATTAAAGGAGCTGCAGGAATATCTGACAAGTAATTGCAGTGATTACTTTCTGTATGAGACAATAATCTCAATTATTCTTGTCTGAGATAAGGGGTTGGGTGGCTAGACAGAAGCCCTATCTCACAAAAAACATCCAAGCCAAACTAAGTCACCCTACACCATGTGCCAAAATGTGATATGATCTGATGGGAACTGATGGGAATTAAATCTACATACCATACCTAAGGTGAAGCATGGTGGTGGTAGCATCATGCTTGTTGGCTGCTTTTCTTCAGTGTGAACTGGGGCTTTTATTAAAATGAGGGAAACATGAGTAGCTACAAATACCAGTCGATTTTAGTGCAAAATCTTCAGGAATTTGCTGGTAAGCTGAAAAAGAATAGGAATTTGAAAAAGGAATAGGAATCAGCAAGATACATTACACACACACATACACACACACACCTTGTCTTAAAATAAGTATGGTGCTATGCAAAATTGGAGTGATGTCACCTGCAACAACCCACTTACCATCACTGGGTGTGAAATCAGATTGCTGTAAGGTCTCAATAAGAAGAAAAAAACCCATTTCCAATTACATAGAATGAATCAACAGCCTCTGCAGTCATGAGACCACAGATGAAGCAACATCAAAGTGTTGGCTGAAGCGGATGTGCTCTACATGTTGTCATAACGAATTGATCATTCATGGTGCCTTCTTTGTATCACGTTGATGAGCTTGAAGTTCACGAGTGGGATACTGAGGCAAGGCTGTGCATGCCTCTCACTCATTCTTTCGCCTCTGCTCTGGACTGCACTTTGGAAGGCTTAATTATGCGCCCACTCAAATCACTCCGAGTTATCACTACAAAACACAGATATACATACATAGACTTTCATTTGGAAGTTGTTTCCAAAGAAAATGGTTCATTTCTTTTCTGTAAGAGCTTGCTATTTTATGTGTAGTACATCGTCAATGCTAATATAACCTTCGGCATGGTTATTACCAATGATGTAGACTTCGGAAAGTTTGATTTAAGATCAAAAAATGGATATTACGCAGAATTACAGAATGTTGTCTTGTTTGTGAGTTTCTTAGCATATGAATTTAATCATTTTGGAATAACAGTTGTTTTTTTTTTGACGTCAGAAATCCCTATATATCACCAAAGTCATTTGTACAAAAATAATATCAATAGGATGTAATTTCATTGGAGTTATTTAGGCCAAATAGCAACTTTCCTATGTCTTTAATTAAATAAAATTTATTCTAACAATAAGAATTTAGTCACACTGACATCAGAGGCTCTGTGAATGTAATCAAGTCACATACAGCGCAACTTTGTGTGTGATTTAGCCATACTTGAACTAATTAAATTATTACACTGTGGCTTTTCACAATAGTAAAACAATCCACTTGGATTCCCAGGCCCTGAAGACAGCCTCTGTTCTTGTCATTCAGTTTTTATTTGGTTTGTGCAATGATTTTATGTAGAGGAGTTGACTGCGGTGACAGGTGAAGGAAATGGATCTCCTTGTTGTGTGTAGGTAAGCCTGAGTTTCTGATTGATTTTCTGTACCAATGTCAAAACTCCATCTTATCTATCATGCCAGCTGTGTGATTGTCAGCTTTATACCACAGTGCTGTTAAATTCTCGAATCTGATTGGTCAGAAGGTGGTGATGAATTTACCATAACAGCAGTTCTGACAGCAGCGCTGGCTGTAATTCAAACTGAAGGTTTATTTGAAAGCACTCATTTTAATATGTTACCATTTTTATAGTAACATGACAAACTGCATTTTTAATACCTTCAACAGAAAGTGAGGGAACGGCTGTTAATAGCTGCTATAATGTAAGTGATAAGAGAAACATCAAATCATGAAATGTAACTATGACCATTATCATGTGTAGAAAAGTATGTAAGTTCTTTAATAGATCAAAATTATAATCCTTGGCAATTTGCTGTGGTGTTAGAGGAGCAAAACCGTTTTTAAGAATTTATTATTTAAGAAATAATCAACTTTGGGACATTAAGAGGTGTCAACATTGTTGATTATTTTCCAATAGTAGCACACCCGCAAATGGTTATTCTGTACTTAAATCAGGCTTAAGTGGCCATAACTCCACACCACAATGGCGTATCTACAACAGAAAAAAAGGAAATGTGAAAAGAACATGCTTTGTTTTCTATGTTTATCTTCCAGAGGTGGTGTTAAAGCCAGTCATTTGGGGCTTGAACATTGAAAGCTGTAATTAAGCACAATCCCATGCTCCCTAAGCCCAGCAGTTCTCCTTTATGTGATGCTGATGAGATACAAACTTCTGGTATGCAAATTATTGAGAGCACAAGGGTATAGAACCTGGGCAAAACGCCAAGTGGTACACACATACAAACTCGTATTTGTGTTCTTCAAAAGATGATTAGAAAAAGCAATACCATTACTGTAGTTGATTTCTAACCATTAACTCAGTGACACATTCACACACTGTGTTAAGAATAGAATCACTAGCTTTAATCGTGGTTAAAAAGAATTTTTCAAATACCAGGATGGTGCAGTGGTTAGAGCTGTTGCTTCACAGCAAGAAGGTCCTGGGTTTGAACCTGCCAATCGAACAGGGCCTTTCTGTGTGGAGTTTGTATGTTCTCTATGGGTTTCCTCCGAGAGCTCCACTTTCATCCCAGAGCCCAAAGACATGCAGATTACTCTTAGAGGCTACTCAAAATTGCTCGTCAGTGTGATTGGCTGTTTGTATCTCTGTGTAAGCCCATCAATACACTAGCAACCTGCCCAAGGTGTACCCTGCCTCCTGCCCCATGTCAGCTGGGATTGGCTCCAGCTTCCCCACCACCCACAATGGGTAGGCAGTATAGACAATGAATGAATAGACAAATATCAGCTCATCTACTGCTTTTGCATGCATTGCTGCTTCTGTCAGCTTTTGTTCTTGTTTAATCAGGATCAGTCAGATGGGTACTGTGTGTATGTTCATGTCAGAGAGACAGACAAAAGCTTAATTTAACATATGTTATGTCTCCACCACCCACACTACATAACACATTGTCATATAACTGACAGTGTTAATAACACAAACTTGAGTTTACCAAGGTCCTCTTAAGATCTAGTGGTCTTAAAATGCTTGCCAGAGAATGTTCTCCATCCATGAGTGAGTATAAAATCCTAGAAATCCCTCTATTGTCTACAGATTTATATTATCTTATTGTAGTGTTTATGCTGGCAGTTTATAACTTCTGTTTTGTTGGAATTGTACACCTTTTCTATTTTTCTTCCTATTTCTTTTTTTGCCTGTCTCCTCTTCTGGCTCTGAGAAGTCTTCCTGATTATTATCGCTACTTCAGTGTAGTTAGTTATTCCGTGTCTTGTTCTGCTGTCTTTCCAGGATGTGCATATATATATACCTCCTGGGTGTCCAGCATGGCGTTGTAACGTCATGCAAGTCCTGGTGTGGTATTTCTCTTAATTCCAAGTCTGGTCTATAGTGTTTTTCTGTTTAAACCTGTTTTTGAGAGACTGGGTATTTTGTTGGGGTTTTTTTAGTTCCCTGCCCACAAATATGGTTTTAAACTCAAATGGTTATAATACTCAAATAAACCCTCACAGTGTTCAGTAGAAGAGTCGGCAACTATATCACTTTTAATACATTGGCCATGTAGTAGAAGTATTACTTTGAAACCAATTATTGTAGCTACACACTGTTTTTTTAATGATCAAATCAAAAGTCATTAGATGCAAACTTCTGACACAAAAGAAGTCAGATTACATGGAAACGGTCAGGAGCCACAGCCAATCAGGAGAGAGCGTGAAAGAGTGTAAACAAAGCAAACAGCAGTAACAAACTGGCTGATACAGTATACAAGGGAAAAAAGAATACAGGACTAATGGAGATTAAGCTTTTTTCTCCAAGGCATTTATTTGTTCTCTAATTTGGTGATACGCTAGGGAATTATAGATAATATTTAGCCAATTTATCCATGTTATGGAGTTGTTTAGCTAGAGAACTTATTTATAGCCGGATAGTGACTAACATGAGGTTTTGGTGAGTTTCTCCACATTTTTGCTCTGTGACCTTCTTTATATAGGGAGAAAGTGAATGATTCAAGCTCTCTACTTCTCTTATCTGTGTATTTTTTAATACTCTGGTGAAGTTTTTAGTTAGCATGCTAACATTATCTGCTTTTTTTGACAGGCTAGGGAACAAAATACACAGATAAGATAACAAAATACATGGCGAACACAGTCAAAACAAACAAAAAACATCATAAACAACCAGGAGTTATGGCTTTTTTCTCTACATTAGATGTTACCTAGCCTTCAGCTAGAAGGCTTTGGTGTTTAACAGCCCAGATGCACAGATCCTTGGGCAAAGATCCTCTGGCCACATTAATGTACATCATAATGTTGTTTTATTCTCTTAACATTTTTATAATACTGAGAAAATATTTGGATTGCATACTTCTATACTAAAGAGTATGCCACTATACCATTTGGTGTCGATACTATTTAGGCGTACTGTAAGACTGCAGTCTTACAGTGCATCCGGAAAGTATTCACAGCGCATCACTTTTTCCACATTTTGTTATGTTACAGCCTTATCCCAAAATGGATTAAATTCATTTTTTTCCTCAGAATTCTACACACAACACCCCATAATGACAACGTGAAAAAAGTTTA
>JAQQZR010000037.1:5534063-5581310 GCA_030068235.1 Notoglanidium macrostoma | reverse complement strand
CACACACACACACACACACACACACACACACACACACACACACACACACACACACACACACACAAACACACACACCTGAATCCTGACTTGACTATTATTATTATTATTATTATTATTATTATTATTATTATTATTATTATTATTATTATTATTTTACTTAAATCATAGTAAAGTTTGGATGTAGTGTGTAGCCATTAAAAAAAGCTGCTTTCATGAGCATCCGTGTTAATCGGGTATTTTACTTCATAATGTTGTTAAGCAGTAAATCAGCACTGTAATGGACTGTGTGTAATAAAATGCCATTGGAGTGTTTGAAAGTGGACTGTGCACGTGATGGGCATTATGAGTGACCAGCTCAGTGACTGAAAGGTGAAATGGGCCATGTCTTAGCTTAACTTGATATGTGAGCCGTTTTAACATTGGACCATTAATATCAAATTCATCGACTTTGAAAGCATCTGAGTTGAATATGATGGTTGAATTTTTTTTTTTTTTTCTTTCTTTCTTTCTCAGCAGTGCGTCCTGAAGATATCTGTTGCTGGGCAATGCTCACTTTCATTAAACCTTGATTCTATTTATTTATTTATTTATTTATTTATTTATTTGCATATGAGATGCACAAATGTGCAAATGCGTGTGCGCACATTTATATTTCAGGACAAGATTTCATATTCCATGCACCCAGGAGCACAAATGTTGAAGATTGTGCATAAATTGAGTCACATTCACTGTGTGTGCATATGTCATAAATCGTCAATATGAAATGTAATGTGATGTGATGTGTTTCATTCAATTGGGTTTCTCACATATACACGTTTCCTGATTTTTTCCCCCTCCACGCTTTGAGGTGTAGGGCGTTACCGAGGCGCGCGTGAGGGTTCAGCACCACGGACAGTTCCCCGCGCCATGCTGCACGCACACACACACACACACACACACACACACACACACACACACACACACGAGATCATATGTCCACAGATTGATCACTAGTACCATTAGCTGTGCTACTTTTTTTTAACTGTCTTTTATAGATCTGAAGTCAAAATAATCAGTGAGTGAATTATTGAACCTTAAACAGGCCTAATCACATCTGTGTCTGGGAAACCTTCCTGAGTGAGTGTTATCCATACGTTAATTACATCACTATGGGCCTACAGTCTCCTTCAGTGCAGGACCGTCTCATCACTCTTAACTAACAGGTGAAACCTGTCGTACTGAAACAGTGTCTAATATTGATCCCGTCCATGTTCCTCACATTCATTAATGATGCCTACACCAAAAGACGTGAATATTTTTTAAGAGCAACCAAACCTGAAGGTTTCTGCATTTTGAAAGTGCTTTAATCAAAAATGATTCACATTTACACCAATTGATGTGTGATGTGAAATAAGAATCATCTGAACTAGAGCCACCATTTGGAGAAAAAAAAAAATCATCACCACATCCACCAGGAACCACGGTTATTTGATCAAAATGACATCCTGATAATATCCAGTCTACATGATCTTATTATTATTTCTATTATCATTCCACTACACCTCAAAGAGTGAATGCTTTCTATTTAGTGGGCTCTGAGGAGCAACTATTATGTTACACACACTGTCATAAATATTAAAGAAAACAGATTGATAAACTCAGGGTTTTTTTGTGGAAAGAGTATGAGTAAGCACACATTAAAAACCTCCTTGTATATCTTATATTCTATATATATTTTGGCTATACTTTCGTTAAAGTAATCTCCTTTAAATGCAGGAGGGTATAAACATTATCATATTCATCTGAATTATACACACTCTTAGAAAGAAAGAGATCCTTTTGTATAAAAGAGAGTCTCTGTTAGGTCTTTAAAGATTCCCACAGATGGAAAGTCGAGAGAAACTGTAATGATAATAGACAGAATAAACAAGCCTTTTGTATATCTTTATCTCATTTCCAAACATCATCAAATAATATTAATCAATTATTAGTAATATGAGCTATACATATACTTTAATCTCCCCATGTTAGCTTGTTGACAAGTCAAGTATTATTTTAAACATTTGTTATTTAAAATTTGTATAGTATTACAAATAGTATTAGACAACAGAAAAAGGTACAAAAGAAATTCAGATTTCATTAATATGCTTATTAGAAATGTCCACAACCACTGGTAAACCAGTGTTGCATGGCATGTATTTGCATTCTGAAACCTGATTGGCTGTTACATTTAATGACACAATAACACTGATTCCTCACATGTTCATTACTAGCTTAGGGTTTTCCATTGAGATGTTTAGCTTAACCCTGTTTCTGAAGTAAATGCAAGAAAAAAAGTAATGCAGTCACAATTTTCACACTGATCAATCTCTGAATACAAAATTATTAAAGGTTGAATAATAAAAATGAAATTTTATAATGTGCATGGTGACGTTAAATAAATGCAACAAGATCAAATCTCTCTGCATGTTGGTAGAGAAGGGGTTCATTCATAAAAAAAAGCAATTCTTTAATCAAGTAATCAGTTAATTATTCAATTTCAATATTATTATATTCCAACATTGAGGATTTCATTGGTAGTTAGGTAAGTAAGTGCACTCCTTTAAAAAATGCAGGTCCTTTAAGGGTTCTTTAGAACTTTAGATAGTTCTTAGGGTTCTTGGAGTTCTCTGATAGGGAAACTATGACGGGGTTCTCCCAAAAAGACAACTGAAAAATATTTAAAGGTTTTACATTTAACTTTTCTAAACTAGTCTCAGTTAGGAAGCTTGGCCAACTCTCTTCCTGGAGATTGACTGGTAATTAAAGATAACTACGTTTTTGTAGTATATTTATTAATCATTAATCAAAAAGATTTTTGATTTGGTTCAACACTATAAACTATATTTTTTAGAATTTCCTCATATGCCTATTAAGAGTTAATGAACTAGACAGATACTTATGGAAGTAAGCAGGCTGGAAAAGTAGGCTCGCCAGGAAGGTATGACTTATATCACATTCTCAACAATCAGTCACCGCTAAAGGAACGCCCTTGCGGTTGTAGTGGAATACGTGCAAAAGCACACGTTTTAGGTTCATCAGAGAATGCGATATGAGACCAACACGCATTCTGTTTTCCTCTCATTTTATTTAACTGTTTTTATTATTTTTGTTCTATTTTATATCTGTCTGGTTATGATCAGCTGTCTGCATTATGATGTGAAAACTGTAAACCATTCTGTGGAATAGATGTGCGACGATATTTGGTATTAAGCCAAATTCACCACATTCATCACATGCATAAATAGTAATGCTGTCAAATACCCTGAAAAACTGCATTAAAGAGTGGTGTTCTAGAAAATGAAAAGTATACAGAATGTAGAAAATCTTGAAAGAAAGGATCTTGGATTAAGGCTTCTTAACTTTCTAAAGGGAATCCACTTCAGAAAATAAGAATCTCTGTTCCACGGTTCTATAAAAAAACATATGTGGTCAGTATATGGTCGCTTTTTTAGTCCACTTTTTACTACAATGTCAAATCACAGCCTCTTTGTGTGTAATTCCATACAGGAATTGATCACTGTGTGGAAAAGTAAATATGTTACTTAATTAGCTACTTCAAACAGGTTTTACTCGGGTTTCTAATCACATCAGATCTTAGAATCCTGAGATGTATTGGTTCTCCGGAAGAAAAATGCACACCTGATGCAACGACGTATTATAAATGAAATTACAATTAGTCACATCACTCAGGTTCCAAGATCTGTTTCTGTAAAACATAGATTTCCATTTTTTTTTGCTTCTAAAGCTTCTTTAAAACCCTACATGTAGCAGTTTTAAATCAATATTTTCAAATTCACATAAGCTGGGCTTGCGTGTTATGTATGTTTTGAGAGTATCCTGCCATGTTGTGTTTTGTGACATATTAATATATATGTACTAATATTTATACAAACAGTCTACACAACTAATCTGCCTTGATCGATTTGAATACTTAACATATTGCTTGTTGCTATTGATGGACGCTATCTTCCAGGAAAAAAAGAATTCTGATTTGAAACATGTGTTTCAGAAGCTTTGCTTGAACACGAACATGTTTTCTTATTAGTTTCATAGTTTTAATATTGATTATTTAATTTCATATCACAGTGCAGACGCTACTACCCATTTCACTTTATCAGGAGACCCTTAGATATCAGCGCAAAGCTTCTAAACAAAAAGTGAAGTCCCATAATGTCATTCGAAGCAAAACCGACCATCATAATACAGCCATAGGTGAACCTTCGTTCATTACCTGTCAATATAATCAAGCTATGTGCATTTCTAAAAAGGCGTTTAAGTGGATTTTTGGTTTTTTTGGCTCTTTTTTCCCAATTTGGTCATTAACCACTTCCCACACAACAGCTACCAACCAGGAAGGGTGAGAGCTAGCATGTGCCTCCTCTGAGACCCGTGAAGCCAACTATCACAGATTCTCAAACTGCTACTCATGCTTATGCAAACCCTAATGATGGGATCACTTTTCTATTGCCGTTGTATTGAATGTCCTAACTAACTCTAACTAGTATGGCTGCACAACATGGTAACAATACTACATAGTGATTATATTGTTACATAAGTGCTATACCTTGCATTATATAACACTATATACTGTATTTATACCTTGCATTATATAATATACCTTGCATTTTTATAAAATAAAAATTGGTGAAACCAAAAATGGTTCAATTTCAAACAGCATTATTTTGACCAAAATGATTTACAATTGTTGGATCACATTGATTGATGTGATTGAATGATTTAAGTCATTAGAATCAATGACGTGTGAGGAGAATGTGCAGTATAATATCTAGCACTGCACATCCCCACATGTTTCAATGACAAAATAATCTATTTCCTTGTCACATATCTCATCTAAACTGTCTTTCCATCTACAGCATCTAATTTGAACAGTTAGTGTTCCATAGGCTGATATCTGCACATTTATTTTCTGCGCAACCCCCAGAAATTAGTTTTTAAAATGTTATTCTACTATATCGTAAGAAGGCATGGCTACACTTCGTAATGAAGTGATTGACAGTCTTGGCTGGAAGAGACCAACTGCAGTACCTGCATCAAACCCTGTTTGTTCACTACATAAAATATCTTTGCTTGCAGTTTGCAGTAATGAATGTTTTATCATTATCATCATATCAGTGAATCAAAGTTCACTGTTTTGACACTCACATCCTGTTGCACTGTTGGTTGTAACAGACCCTCTGTGTAAAGTTCCTTGCAGTTGTTCACTAAGTCTAATGTTTTAGCGTACAATAGCCAAAGTGATCTAATTAGTTCTTAGCCAGCCAGCTAACTTCACCACAGAATTTACCGTCATATATGTACTTATTCGAACGTCTGGACACATTCAGTTTCTATTAAAAACATTTGAAATATTGATCAGTTTAATAAGAAAAATCTAGTTTAATCATGCTAGTTCCCTATAACAACCTTGATAGCTGTATTATTTCAGTATTAACGACATCCATCCAGCCAGCTATGTGCACGAAAGCCATTTGTTCTTCAGTAAACACATTTACATTAACATTAAGATGGATTTTATAAGTAGGCTAGTTAGTTTACAGTGTGGTTGTGTTACAAATAATGAGTTATTAACTGAAGACTTTCTGCAATGCGCTGGACCTCGGGATTTGGAGAAGGAGGTGGCCTACCAAAGGAGTAGGTGTACCTGAGTTAGATTATTGTATCACTGTGCAAACTCTGGCTCCAAATTTGACAACATGGTGAATTGTTGACAACTCACCATAATGGCAACATTGAATTCTGGCTGCATTTCTATAGAATGGAAGGGCATGGAGGCTCTCCAGCCATGTTTTTTACAGTCACTATTCAGAACATTTAGACATTTGTAAAATGTCATGTTCAGAGTCCTTGACTAAAGCCCAACAGTAACATCAGTGTTTAAATGCGGAAAGTTACACATATTCAGAGATGGTTCAAGCACCAGCTTAAATATGTTTTTTGGACGTTCCAATTGAGAGCATGTAAATTAGAGTTAATGCCGCCGTGGTTGTGAGATTTTTCTTGAGTGAAATGCCTGAGAAATCAGTAAGGATTTATTAAAGAGTTCATTTGCATATGTCAGCCTCTGCCCACTGTCAGGATGAATGACAATGTACAATATCGTAAAAACAATTGAAATATTGTGTGTGTGGCCCTACTATCTTGTCTCTTGTTGGAATGTTGATGCATTTTTTAGTCTGTAATGCCAAGAAACTGCAAACATGCAGAGGAACAAATGAAGTAACTGTAAGCGTGCTTTCTATTTTTCAGATCCGATGTGTACTCGTGAAAGATCTGTGCTTATCCTCACATCTCTCCTCTGCTTATGCCCTTCACGTATCTTTTTGCGGTCTGGGCTTGCTGTTCTGTAACTGAGTAGCCAGGAAGCCCTTACCCCAAAAAGTATGTGTGGGGGGTCCAAACAACACACACTCCTCCTCTCTCAGACTCAGGACAATATTACAGCAAACTCCTTGTGCATTGACGCACTGTTTTTAATTAAGTACATATTTTCTCTATTTTGCACTATACATTTGACGCCAATAACTGCATCTCCCATTGTGTTTTTATAACAAAAATTTCTCTGTTTTACCAGTTTATGTAAAAAGTTTAATTCCAAAAGGTTAAAAATGAAATGTTTGTATCCTGCAATTGAAAACATAATGCAAAATTTGACCATTTTTGTTCATTGTGATAATAAAGGACCATCTTTGAAACCTAACACACAAAATGTCTTGTTGCTATAGATCATATTTATAAAGATTCTGAAAACCTAAACCTTAATTTATGATAGATGCCATAAACACCCACGATGAAATGGAGAGGCTTTTTTAATCCCAAATTGAAGCTCAGCATAGTTTCTTTATTCTTTCTGTAACTCCTAAATCCTAAACAAAATAAAAATAGAGTAATAAGGAATAAAATAATACAGAGCATACCATAATAGGAAAATAATCAACAGCAGGGTGGTGTCATGTGGCCTGACAAGAAGACATACTCTAACTAGCTTGAAGTTTACCTTGAAGTTTGATTAATTTCCAGTAACACCATGTCCCAAAAGTGTTGTTTTTCTCTTATACCACAGCAATTTGACAATCATTAAAATAGTTTATTTGTTAACAAACAACATCATGCACTTTAACTGTTTATAGTTACATTTAATATTGTGGAACGTGTTTGAGAAGTTAGTACCTGTTATCACTTACATTATAGCAGCTATAAACTATCGTTTATGCACCAGCCTCTCTTTTTTGGAGTTAATAAGTCATCAGAAAAATAAGCTTCCTGCGGTGTAAAACTTGCCGAGACTCCGAGACTCCTTCTGTAAATATTAAATAAACATATTTTTACTGAAAGCTTCACCATATCAATTATAGTTTTGTTAAATAACATTTTTCATGTTAGCTTAAGATAACATAGCTCATCCTCTTTGTAAATGAGTTGTTACTATAGAAATGATCATGCATTAGAATGATTTACAGAAATCAGCGATAATCATGAATTGCCGTCAGAGATGCTGTTACTGAAAGTCCCCTTTTACTACATCGTCTGCCCAATCAGATTCAGGATTCAATTCAGCAGCCCTGTGGTATAATATTTTTTTATAGGACAGTTAGTTCTGGTTAATTTGAATGGTTGAGCAGTGTTCCAAGTGTGCATTTATTTCCTATTACCACACTGGGACATTTCACTGTGTGTATCACCCTGCTCGTCTATCTTCTCTACTTAAAATCCCACCACTACAGTAGTGTTAGTGACGTCATCACCAGACGTGGAAAATGATACTTTTTAAGAATACAACTTTTGGTTTAAAATACAAAAATTTGCCTAATGAAGATGAAAAGGAAGACAGGAACACCAATTTCAATAGAAGTACCTTTATGGCTTCTTCAGGATCTATTACCACTAGCGGACCAAAATTAACAGAATATTTGGCCATGTTGTGTCTGAAATATCACTTAATATTATTCTTTGTTTATAGAACTGTTGTATAAAAGCAATATCACATGAACAAGAGTGTGGAGATACTGAATATTGGCATAGCTGGGATTAACTACGACTCAAAGCCGTACCGATATTCAGTATCATCACACTCTTTCTTCTGCAATATTGCTTAATTATATGATGATTGTTTGTTTGTTAATTTTTTTCAAGTATTTTAGGGGGGGAATACATTATTTAGGGAGAACTATTACAATGATCTATCTTATATGGTAACGTCTCCTTAATGTGTCCAGAGTTGATAATCACTTTTACAAGTATAAGGCATTGTAGATTTTTATTTTATTACATGATTATTTCTAAAATATACACCAATCAGCCATAACATTAAAACCACTAACAGGTGAAGAGAATAACATTGATTATCTCATTACAGTAGCACCTGTCAAGCGATGGGATTTTAGGCAGCAAGTGAACAGTCAGTTCTCAAAGCTGATGTGTTGGAAGCAGAAAAAAATGGGCAAACATGAGGATCTGAATGACTTTGGCAAGGGTCAAATTGTAATGTCTAGAGGACTGGGTCGGAGCATCCAATCCCACAGAAGAGCTACTATAGCACAAATTGCTGAAAAAGTTAAAGCTGGCTATGATTGAAAGGTGTCAGAACAGTGCATCGCAGTTCGTTGTGTATGGGGTTGCGTAGCCACAGACTAGTCAGAGTGCCCATGCTGACCCTTGTCCACTTCTGAAAGAGCCAATGGGCATGTGAGCATCAGACCTGGACCATAGAGCAGTGGAAGAAGGTGGCCTGGTCTGATGAATCACGTTTTCTTTTCCATCATGTGGATGGCCTGATGCATGTGTTGCTTACCTGGGAAGAAAACAAGCCAGCGGAGGCAGTGTGATGGTATTCCCTAATGTCAGCAGCTTCTTTCAGCAGGATAATGCACCCTTTGTTCAGGAATGGTTTGAGGAACATAAAAAAAAAGAGTTGATTTGGTGTCCGAATTCCCCAGATCTCAATCTGTGGGCTGTGCCAAACAAGTCCCATCCATAGAGGCCCGACCTTGCAACTTACAGGACTTAAAGGACCTGCTTCTTACATCTTGGTGCCAGATACCACAACACACCTTCAGAGTGTGGAGTCCATGCTTCGACAGGTCAGAGCTGTTTTGGCAGAGCAAGTAGGACCTACACAATATTAGTCAAGTGGTTTTAATGTTATGCTTGATCAGTGTACATTATATAATGCTTTCATCTATAGTATTGTGTATTATTATTAGTTTTATACCTAAAGTAGCCTTTTGGTGTTCTTGTTTTTACAGTTTCCTGTAAATGATTTAAGACAAATGTATTTTATTATGAACCTTGATTCATTTATATATCTCAGACATCATACAATGACCAGTATACTTTGCTCCATATCACAGTAATTATTTCTCTGTTCTGTCGCATTGCATCCAGTAGATGGAGTACATCTCCTTTGCTACACATAGGGCAGCGTTTAAGAAAGGTCACTGGGTGCATTGGGTCTGTCCTTACTCTGTCTTATTTACAATCAACAATTATTCATTAATTGAGTTGAATACCCTAGTTTTCACAATGCAATTTTTAGATGACTCAATAGAGCATTATTATATTGTTTTGTTATTCAGCGAAGGAGGTTTCTGTGTCATGAACCTGAATATCAGCCTAATGATACCCAGTTTTAGTTTAAACTAATTGAAAGAAGGTGAAACTGAGTTTGCAGTCAATCTAAAAAATTGCTTAGTCATGTTTTCTTTTTCAAGATCAGTTTAGAAATTCGATTCGTCTCCTCCATGTTGATCACAAGACGACTGGTAAACCATTGGCAACAACGTTAATCTGAAAGTAGAAACAGATGGGTTCAATTTGTTATTTCCCAAAGATCATATGAGCAAGTCAGAGTTATGATAAAGCTTCCTGTAATCCAGCTGTTCTCAGGTACAAACAAAAATACGACTGACCTTAATGTAATTAGCCGTTCACCATGTGTGTAATATTTCCTTCAACAGCCCTTCACACGCAACATGAACAAACAAATGATCTGATCCATGGAAATAATTAAATATATAACACAGAAGAAGGTGTAAAGTATTTATATTCCTGTAAACTGAGCATTGCTCATACACGTGACTCCTCCTTGATGTTATTTTTAAACAAACAGCTGAACTTAATTTTCATTCATTAATACTTAAAAGAGTTAGAAGTAAAAACCATTCTCAGAAATTCTTTTGATATGTCTGTTCTTGGAATCATTCAAATCTGACTCAAAACACACTGATGCATTAACAAGTACAGTGTACGTACATGAACTTCTGTGAAGCTAATGGCTCATGTTGAAAATATTTATACCATTTATTTACTTCTAATTTGTGGAAATGGAAATCACACACAGCACAGTATCCAAACATGAATTTTGCTTTCCCTGAAAACCCACAGCTTCAACTATGTAGAAATCACATTTCATATAGTTAAATGCACTGAAGAGGAAGTACACTGTGTAGCCAAAAGTATGTGGACACCTGACCATCACATGCATCACATGCATATGAGGTTCTTCCTCAAATTGTTACCACAAAGGTGTAAGCAAACAATTGTATAAAATGTCCTTGTATGCTGCATTGTTACAACTTCCCTAAGAGGTCCAAAGCTGTTCCAGCATGACAATGCTCTTGTGCACAAAGCAAGTTCCATGAACACATGGTTTGCCAAGGTTGGTATGGAAGAATTTGGAATTGCGCAAATCCCTGATCTCAATCCCACTGAGTACATTTGGGATGAACACCAACGTCACCCCAGGCCTCCTCACTCAATATTAATTAATTAAAAATTAATGCTCTTGTGGCTGAGTGAACACAAATCCACACACCCATCATCCAAAAAGCCAGAGTATTCTCAGAATAGTGGAGCTTATTATAACAGCAAAGGGGAACTAAACCTGGAATGGGGTGTTAAAATGCACTTATAGGTGCAAAAATCAGGTGTCCACATACTTTTGGCCATATGGTTCAATGGCTATTAAAATTCTACACCCCCTTGATAAAATGGCAGGTTTTTGTGAAGTAAAAAAATGAAAGAAACAAAAATCATCGCAGAACTTTTTCCACAACATATAAAAATTTAAGTGAAAAACATCCATCCATTTATCCATCCATTATCTATACTGTTATCCGTCTGGGTCGCATCTTCGGGCGAGAGGCGGGGTACACCCTGGCCAGGTCGCCAGTCCACCACAGGGCCAACACACGCTCACATTCACACCTTTGGGCTATTTAGAGTAGCCAGTTGATCTAATCTGCATATCTATGGACTGTGGGAGGAAACCGGAGCACCCGGAGGGAACCCACGCATGCACGGGGAGAACATGCAAACTCCACACAGAAAGGCACCCTGGGTGACCCGGGGATCGAACCCAGGACCTTCTTGCCGTGAGGCTACAGTGCTAACCACTGCACCACCATGCCACCCCACTCAGAAACAGTTTAGGGAAAAATAGGAAAAAAAAAAAATTATAACAATAGTTATAACCTATTTGTGCAAGTGTGCACACCTTTTTATCATCGAGGGTGTGTTTTTAATTGTTAGCTGTGTTCAAAATTAACCAATCACTCAATCTCTTTCAAATGTAATTATCATACAGTTGTTATGAGTGAAATTATTTTTGATTAACTCCAAATAAGGATCAGCTGTTTCTGTAGAATTTTCTTTACATCTTCTTGGTTTCATTTGACTGCTGAAGCCATGATCCTCTAAGAGTTTTCAAAGGCTGTATGGTGTCTCACTTGTGGAAAGATGACAATCAGGACAAGGGTGTAAAAGAATTTCCAAGACATTAGATGGACCAAGGAACACCATAAAGGGCATCATGAACAAATGGAGAAAATGGAGCACCAGAACAGGACATCCCTCCAAAATTAAAAAAAGGACAAGAGAAAAGCGTGCCGAGGCTGCCAGGACACCTACAGCAGCATTAAAGGAGCGGCAGGAACATCTGACAAATACTAAGTACTTTCTACATGTGAGAAAAATCTCTGGTGTTCTTCACATGTCTGGGCTGTGGGGTAGGGTGGCTATACGGAATCCATTTCTAACCAAAAAAACATCCAAGTCCAACTAAATCACTCCAAACTACAAAATGTATCACAGTTTGAGGAGAACAATTCCAAAAGATATAAAAAGTCCATAATTCGAAAATATATGTTTGGCACAAAAAAGTACATCACCAAAAGAACGCCATACCCGAGGTGAAGCATGGTGGCAGCAGTATCTTACTGTAGGGCTGCTTTTCTTCAGCCAGAACTGGGGCTTTTATCAAGGTGGAGGGAAGCATGAAAAGCTACAAACACCAGTGGTTTTTAGTGCAAAACCTGCAGGTGTCGGCTAGTAAGCTGAAGATGAACATGAATTTCACCTTTCAGCGCAACAATGACCCAAAGCACACATCCAAATCAACAAAGGAATGGCTTCACCAAAAGAAGGTCAATGTTTTGAGTCCAACTAAAAATCTGTGGGGTGACCTGAGGCAGGCAGTGCACAGGAAATGCCTTCACAACGTGATGACTCTAAAATATTATTGTAAGAGAGTGTAGGAGAATATTGCTAAGTCAAGATGTGCCATGCTGATAGACTCAAAACCCCAAAAAGACTGAGTGATGTAATAAAATCAAAAGGTACTTCAACAAAGTATTAGTTTAGGGGTGTGTAAACTTATGCAACCAGGCTACTGTAACTTTTTTATTTTTCCTATTTTTCCCTAAACGGTTTCTCAATGTGTTTCACTTAATATTTATACACCGCAATTTCACATTGAGGGTGGAAAAAGTTCTGACATGATTTATTTTACTTTATTTTTTTCTTTCACAAAAACCTGCCATTTTAACCTTTTAGTATAGACTTTTTATATCCACTGTATATCTCACACCCTGAATCTCTTTGGATCAATGGTTCTTAAAATGAGGTCTGTGGACCCCAGGAGTTTGTGCAGCATGGTCAGGGGTCTGTGATGTTTCTGTGATGTTTTGTTGGCATTGCCTTACTTGCTTAGCTTGTATAAAAAGGTCGATGTGCCCATCTACAAGCTTCTGACAACATAGAATGGGATGGGATTCGGGTCAGGGCTTTGTGATGACCATTCCTATTCTTTCATTTTGTTGTCTTTAAACCTTTTTGTTACAACTTTGGAGATATGCTTATAAACATTGTCCTGTTGGAAGACCAAGTTGCAACCAAGTTTTAAGATGTTGCACCAGTATTTCCAGATAATCCTCTTTCCTCATGATGCCTTCTATTTTCTGATGTGTACCTGTCCCTTTTCCAGCAATTCACCCCCACAACATGATGGCCAACTAGTTCAATTGTTTTGCTTCATCTGACCAACACTCCAAAAGACTGCTGATCACCTGAAATTGCTCGCACAGATTCACATGATACCTTCTGTTGTTTGGAATTTGTTCTTAAGGAGGAACCAGACTTATGGAGGTCCACATTTTTCCTGGGATCTTGGCTGAGTTGCTTGGATCCATGGTCTGCTTGTTTGTCCATGGTGTTAAGGACAAATAGGCACTGACCCTTTAATACACCCACATATGCACACCCAATTAATTAACTCCTTATTATAACAACTGACCAATCAAAAGCTTATAAGATTCGATCCATCCATGTATTATCTTTACCTCTTATCCATCATGGTCAAGGGGAGGCTGGAGCCAATCCCAGCTGACTTCAGGAGAGAGGTGGGGTACACCCTGGGCAGGTCATCAATCTATCACAGGGCTAACACAGAGACAACTAACCATTCACACTCACATTCATGCATATAGGTAATTTAGAGTAGCCAATTGGCCTAATCTTCATGTCTTTGGACTGTAGAAGTAAAACAGAGCACCCAGAGGAATCCCAGGCAGGCACATGGAGAACATGCAAACTTCACACAGAAAGGCCTTGCTGGGAGGTGAGAGTGCTAACCACTGAACCACTGTGCCACCCCATTTGTGTGAAATAATTTCATGAAAATGAATATATATCTGAAAATTCAGTTTAAACTGTACATTAAGTTGTTTATTTTTAAAATGTGTAAGCTCCTGACACTATGTCTGCTCCTGTATACCTAGACTGTGCTCGTCTGCTTCTAACGCAGCTTTACTATCTCTAGAGGCTAATGTTTGATATTGACTCAGTTAGTACACTCTTGTCTGCATTATGTCATCGTCTGTACTGCTTCAGTCAATAATCGTAAACTTTTTATCTTCATTACTGAAGAATGATGTAATCATGTTTGAGAGATATAATACTTATATTTAAAAACTACCTTCTTGCTTCAGACAGAATTGCTCATGTTTTTGAACTTTTTTCTTTTCATCTATAGGTAGGTGTACATACATTACATTCATTAAAACTGTGTATCAAAACAAGGTCTACTGGTCTCCTCAATATCAAGGAGCAGTTTTGCCCATTTTCAGCATTAGATATGGATTAGTGTACACTGCTGTGGGAAAAAATGGGCCAAAAGCAAATTGCAAATCATTAAGCTTTTAATGGTCTCAACAGCAAATAATTGTTCAGGAAATTAGCAGGAATTAAACAAATAGATAAAGTAACTTAGTATGGAATAGCTTTTCCCTTTGATTTCCTTAAAGTCCTGTGGGTAAACTTGTGGACAGCTTTTTACAGAAAGAGTCACTGTTGTTCCATTCAATGTTAATGACTTTAAACAGAAGATATTTTGGAAAATTTTGAACACCTATTGTAAGTGTTAGTTTGTGTTAGTTTGAAATGTACATCAAAATTTTTTACTTTTTCATGATTTTATCTTTGTGTAAATGAATTTCCCTGTTTCCAGCTTTTTCCCCAGAAATGAGAATAGACGAGCGAATTCTGCATTTCTGGCTAATTTTCTGACGATTTGTTGTTAAGACCGTTAAAAGCTTAATGTTTTGCAGTTTTGGATTTCAACAGTTTTTTTGGCCAGGAGTGTAAAAATGTACACAATATGTCATATCATTTTTCAACTCATTCAAATATATATTCCATACACATGACAATTTAGGACAACAGTAAAAGAGCTAGTGAGGAAAACACAAGGTTATATGTGTAAGCATGGTTCTCCAACTGAGGACCGCCAGAGCAGTTTTCTTTGGAATTTGTGGAGTTTCTGGGTGGTTTGATGCCAAATGCGTATGCTAAATATATTTATACACACACACACACACACACACACACACACACACACACACACACACACACACACACACACACACATATGCTAAAATGTGTTTTATATATATATATATATATATATATATATAGATAGCTAGATATGTGTTATATGTGTTATATCTACCAGGGAACAAGTGCTGAAGCTCTGATCTCTCTTCTCATGTTCATCTTTTGATCGCACATGCAAATGTCTTCCGTGCACAGCAAAAACTAATTAATTGGCCTTACTGTTCCAATACTTTTGGAGGGGACTGTAAGTTATGATGTATTTTCAAGACACTGTTTGATTAATTGTGCCTTGGAAGCATTGTCATGCTCTACTCTTTCACAGAAAAAGATCATGCCAAGGATAAATTTGTGCCAAGGATAATATTTTCATTTAATTTTTTTTGACCTCGCTTTAACCTCAGCTTCCACTTCACACATGCTGTTTCCTCACAAAATGCTGACTGCAGTTCAGTCAGTGTTATCAATGTTGGAAACTTTATTTTATAAGATGATGCAATTTCATCTGAAATCAAGGGCCAATCTATTATTTTCCTAAATAAAGGAGAAAAAATCTGCTCTCTGGTCTTATTTTATTTGTATAGGTATTACGAGCAAGGTGCCTGAACTGTAGATTTGTTTTTGTCGGTATAAATTCTGGCTTTTGGCTCAGTGTTGGCAGAATGGATTGATTTAAAGCTGAAATAAAATCATTGGCTCAATGTCATCTTGCTGTTTTGACTCTTGTCCCAACCTTTGCATAGTGGATTTAAAGATGACTGAAAGCCTGTTTGTTGGTCCTCTAATCAAATGGTTGGCCCATTGTTGGCACCTAACCTTGGCCCCATGGCTGATGTTGGACAAATGTTGGGCCAATGCCAGTTTGCTATCTTGGCTGCTATCAGCTTTTAGTTTGTGTCATAATTAAAGACCACATTGTAGTTGTAAAACCTTTTGCATATTTGATCTGTTCATTTGGTTGACCAGCTAGAGCTAATCGGAAAGGTCACCTGTTTCCAGCTGGAACTGGATTTACTGGTCAACAAGCATTATATTTGGTTATCAGCAAGGTTTCCATTTTTCCTCATCTTCCTGAGAATGTTTTGCCTGTCATAGAAAATATTTTGCACTTCATGAGACACCAAATGCACCAGTTTTTTCTGGTATACCAACAGACAATGTTCACTGCTCACTGATCAGACAGAGTGGCTAGGACTTCACTGGATGTCACAAAACCCATTGCTCTAGTATGCTGAAACCAACTGACGGTTATCCAAATATGGAAATGTCCAGCTGTGAATCATTACACATGAGGGAACTGGAGCACTGGATGGCCAGAAAAAGCACCAGCAATTTAATAAAAAACAACTGAAATAACAAAGTTATTTTATCATTTATGGTGAGATTAAGATTCAGAGGACAGCAGAAATGCAGGGTCTGAATTATTGTGCGGAAAAGCCAACATACTGTACTTTTCTTTGCTGGTGTCTTACGGGAGAAGCAAAAGTGAGACATTAGTAAGGAATGTTTTGATGCGTTTAGCCAGGAGCAACTGGCTAAAGACTTGCAGAAAGCTCACTGTTTTTGCTTTACAGATGTGTCCGATTCACATCACACCAAGCTGTTTTCTTACAGTCCAGTACTTCTTAACATGATCCAACACTATCACAGAAAAGCAGTGAATAATCATCCCTACTGTTTCCTCAGTTAAAAAAAAAAAATGAGAAAAACGTCTACTAAGTGAAAATAAATCAAACCATTAAATGCAAATCCTGATAGGACAGCTCTGACCAAATAACACTAATATCCACAAACTCATTCCCTCATTTTAGCAAAGTCATCAATGATGTTCTTTAATTCCAGACCTCATTTTAGCAAAGTCATCAATGATGTTCTTTAATTCCAGACCTTAGGCTCTGACACACTCAGTTGAGTGTGCATTCAATCTCTTTAATTTGTCCTGAGACATTCTGCTTCTCATGTAGTTTTCAATAATTTTTTTTTTTCTGAGAATATTGGACTATTGGCTGCTGCACTCTTAAAAACAAATAGCTGATGATAAGTTGATAAGAGGCTACCATTTTTCATTTGAGCATGGGTCAGCGTGATTCCTTCCCCAATGGACCGCTCCTTCAGCACTTGTTGTAGTACCCATTTTTGACCACTAGGTGCAATAATAGCTGTCTGGCACTAAGTAGGGTAATGAACATGCTGCCCCTGGATCATCAAGCGAGCAAATGGAGGCTTTTATCTGTTAAATAGCAACATTTGTATGAAATGGCTGGGTATTCATAGGATTTAATTAGTACTTCAATAAAATTTAAAATGTATGGAGTTGTGACTGAAGACTTTCTACAAGTTTTGCGATCTAAAGATCTAAACTGAACATAAAGTTGTACTGCATTACAGCTGTATTTGACTTTCAAGGTCCACTTCTAAAAGGCAGAAGAAATGAGATAACAGGATTAAATCAAGTATTGGATAGCTGTAATAGTGCCATTATCCACACTTCTACATTTCTGGATAAACAATTATCCATACAGTTGCATCAGCACCTGGGCTCACCTGAGACATGCGACCTGCCATGTTAGTTCCACCCCTGAATAAATGGAAGTATCACCTTCACAGATTCTGGATTTTGAGCCCAAATATTCTTTAGATATCCCACATCGAGGTCCATGGGCATTGAGAACAGCAAATCAAATCTCCACTTCATATTATGATAATGATGCACTTGTTATTCAATATTCAGCAAGTTCTTCTGTTAGGCCATAAAGTTTCAAACTCTAACGGAGCCGCGTGAGTTCCCTGATATCGGCTATAAGTAGGTACTCCGGCCTAATCCCACATGGTTGATTTCAGTTCTCAGTGAGCAGTCTGCATAGGCTAACTTTCTGTAATTCTCTATGGGCTGTTCCCTTACAAATAAACAAGGTTGCCATATTGTTATGGTAATACATAGGTTAATGTTAGCATTTGATTTCAATAAAATAGTATTTTGGCTGTGCTGCTAATGCTGGAGGGATAACATTCGCTAAACATTTAGCTAGCAGCATTGGTGCACTGTTAGCTTAGTTAATGTTGCTAAATAAATATGTGCCAGTTCTGTTAGGCAAACACAGATGTGTGTGTGTGTGTGTGTGTGTGCTAAAAATCTTTTCACTTAGGCACAAATGATGCAGCGCTATTGTGGTGTTAATAACATGAATATGAAAAAAAAATATGTTTTAAAATTATGACTAAGTAATATGAAGATATTTACAGTATGCCTGCACTGACGTATACAGGAAGGTCAGACTAATGGCCGAGAGGTGGATTTCTTCATTTCCGCACTGTGACGCTGTGGCAGCCGAGCAGAGAATTCCCTCAGTGGGAATCTCATTCCACACCTCTGTTTCTCTTGCCACATTTCCATCCCAACATCACTGTGTGTTTCAGGAGGAGTTCTGAGAAATGCTGCATGGAGACAGAAACACACATTTCTTGTCCAGTGTCAACATTTGCTGGACCAAAGTGGGACCATTCTGGATTCTGAGCCCAAGTATACTTTTTTGTTTATATACATTATGGCCCATGGGCACATCTGCTGAAGGCTGCAGTATTGATTAGGAAGCTTTGTGGGCGGTAATGTCAGTGTTTGCACAGGTGAAGCTCCAATTTTGGCGCAGTGTGTATGCAGGGCAATGTGTCATATTGTCTTACATACAGTACCCAGGCATTGCACAAACCATTCTGGGATCCTGTTTAGTTTAAATCATAAAATTCCTTCCAAAATCCTGTTCTTTTTTATTATTTTGTTGAGAAAAAAAATCATGTTAATATGTATGCGTTAAATGATAAACACATGGCTGCGCACATTCCTTTTCACTCTTTCTTGGTCCCAGGGGAACCAATAAAAACTTTTCCGGCGGGTACTCACACACACACACACACACACATGTCTCCTACTTCTGTTCTGTTTTCCAAATAACAGCCTCATAGAGCCAAAAATAGCAGTGAGGCTACAGGAATAGAAACATTTCCTCTCCCTTTTCACTTTTCCCGTAATTTTGGCACTCCAGACACACAGACGCACAGCCATGCGTGCCTGTGGCATATGAAAGGCTCTTTTATTGTTCCGGTAAGAACGTACAAATGCCACACCTGGATCAGGACCACTCTTTAACTCACACATGTGCAGACAGATCCCTGACACAGCACTAATGTCCCAGTGGAGCTATCACATTGCTTACAATGCTGAGGTTGAGTGTGTATTACCGGACGCTGGACGACATTGTCGATTGTACTGTATTGTTCTGGTCTCTGTTCCCAGTAATCTCCTGCCGAGCACACTGAGAACATGCAGAGGAAACTTGTGTTTACACCCTGAGCTGGGTGTATAGGAACACTGAGAAACAACACAACTTTATGTATCAGTCTGCAGTGTACAAGTTCTTACATAGCTGTTGAGATTTTAACACTCAGTCTGAACATGAAGCCAAAGCCAACGAAAGCTTATGTTTTTAATAATTAAGAAGGATCTATTAAAGCCTGCCATTAGCAAAAGCAGTGTAGAATCCAGTGAATAAATAAGAAATCCAGATGTAAAACTAAGAATTTATTGTATGGAGTTTAGCCAGTGCACTATAATCTACGAAAGCCTGGAACCATGACGTGATTTTTTTTTCAATTGATATATCATTATTTTTTATTACTAAGTCGTTATTTCGACTTATTAAGTCATTATTTTGGGCAGCACAGTGATTCAGTGGTTAACACAGTCACCTCACAGCAAGAAGGTTCTGGGCTCGAACCTGCCGCTTGACTGCGGCCTTTCTGTGTGGAGTTTGCATGTTCTCCCTGTACCTGCGTGGGTTTCCTCCGAGTGCTCTGGTTTCCTCCCACAGCCCAAAGACATGCAGATTAGGTCAACTGGCTACTCTAAATTGCCCATAGATGTGAATGTGAATGGCCTGTGATAGATTGGCGACTTGCCCAGGGTGTTCCCTGCCTCTCACCCGAAGTCTGACTTCTGGCTTCAGCTTCCCTGTGACCCTTAACAGGATGAGTGGTATAGATAATGAATGGATGAAGGTCATTATTTTGACTTAATAAGTCATTATTTTGCTTAACTTTGTCATTAGTTTAACTCTGTATCTCATTATTTTGACCAAGTCATTTTGACTTACCTAGTCGGTGTGATAGTCAATTGCTCTGTCATTACTTTTGCCTTAATATCTTTATTATGTCTTAATAAGACAAAATGACATAATGAAACTAATTGGGGAAAAAAAACATATTGTCAAAGTAAGTCAGTAAGTGAGTCAAAATAATGATATAGCAATTGAAGAAGAAACAAAGCAATGTCAGTAAGCCCTTTTGGATTCATTCATCTTCCAGGATCAGGGTGACGGTGGAGCCAGAGTTTATCCTGAGAATGTTTTTGTGAGGTGGGAGGAAACCAAACAACCCAGAGGAAATCCATTCCGACACAAGCAGAGTATGAACATAAATTCCAAACAGACAGTAACCTGAGATCAGGATCGAACCAGGGAGCCCGAAATGTCGCATCAGGTCTTGAACAATTCATCACCATGCCACCAGAGGGCACCCTCCCCTGAATTGTAATTCTTCTTCATGTGGCATTTTCATTTCCTGTTAGTTGCTTATTTAAGCCACATGGACATGCTCATTGTGAAGTCTTACAGATTTCTACCTATTCTAGTCGATTCTGTGCCATTGTTAACTTGACTGATCTTCGTGGTTCTGAGTTTCTGGATTTACCCTGGTCTTGATCAGTTGTGGATTACTGTGTAGCTATAGTTACCTGTTATCACCCTGATTCTTGGAATTGTGGCTTTGACTGTGTTTACAGTTCTGCATGTGATCTGGATATTCAGTTTGACTATGATGACTGGATTTGTGACTATCTTGTTAATTTAAGGACTTTCTCATTACTTATTCAAAAAAAAATCCATCTATAATTTGACTTTCAATGTGACCTTTTCAGTGAATATCACATTATCATGTAAAAGAAGAACAACTTCGGAAATGATGTAACTTCCTGCTGTGATTTGTAGTAATGTTCAAAATACCTAAGAAGGAATGTTGTGTGACAAAAAAAAATAAATAAATAAAATAAACCTTTTCATAATCTGTAATGTATGATTTATGGGAAAGGATGCTTAAGCATGTGAGGTTAAACGCATTCACATATTAATGCAATAAGATATTTTTGAAGTGTTTAGTTTATACAGGTAAGGACTTAGTTTAAGGTAAAGTGGACATGCTGTAGGTGTTCTGAAAGACTTGAACTATGTTCAAAATGTCATTTACCTTTACTTTATGTACACATGTGTAACTATATAAAATGGCACCCCAATAATGAAGTATATTTTTCAAAATGTAGGCTCTGACTCTCAAGCTCAGTAAACTAGATTGGGGATCAGTGGCTTAATAAAGGCAAGTAAATAACATCATGAGTGAATCAACATGCTGGGGGCGTCTGTGTTTACACTAGGACTGTTCCTGAGTTACACACTATTACATATTATTGTGTAAAGACAGAAAAACAGATGGTCTTTCACAATTCACAAAATAACTGTGGAATGTTTAGCGGTGATGTATCTTGCAAATATTCATCCCGGGGACATGATGCGGGACTTCGAGAACACAAACATTTCGTCAGGTTTCACTCTCCCACGTCTTAAAATGTTGCGCCACATTTGAAAGGTAAAAGCACTGAATGATATGCTGACAACATGAACAGCAACAGTATTGGCACATGCTAGGAAGAAATTATAGGGATTAATCCAAAACATTCACTGTATTGTAATTTTTTTATAATTGGCATACCTTACTCAAAGACTCAGAATAGTCATGCTTTGTAAAAGCTTAAAAAAATAAATCGATAAATAAAATTAAATATTCAATGAGCGTATACCAAGTCTCTAAGAGTACACTACAAGTTTAAGTGTGTATTGTTGTGATTGTGTGTGCTGGGTCTGATGTGTTTGTGGTAAGGTTGGGGGTGTTGTCCCCGTCCACATCTCCGCTCTGGGACATCACATCAGGAAAGCCTGAAGTGATTCATTGATGAGTCAACAGCTATGAAGTATAAAGCTACAGCACTGATGGAGCCTAAGCATGACACAGCTCGCTCACCTAAAGGTAAGACCCCCAGTCTTTTTCCTCTGCTTGTGTAGCTGCACTGCATTTATTCTTTATTGACTAATTATATCTCTCCGTGGTTGTTCTACTTAAAAAAAAAAAAAAAAAAAAAAATTAATAAAGAAAGAAAAACCTTCCTACATTATCTAATACTCTGATTATTTTATTTCTTATAGTGCAGGTCCATTATTTTGACTCAACTAGAGATATCCACTTTGTATTTTTCATTACACAAAAGTTATGTAATCACTGTTTATGTGCAATAAAAATGTTTGGAGGCAATTTGGGAAGGAAAAAAAATGTTCTGAGTTTGAGCAAAGTAAATTCTGGCTGATGTTAATTAGTCGTAACATTACAGTTTGTTCAAATTAAGCCAATAATCTTTTTGGATGAGAACCTCTTTTAATTTGTGAAGAATTAATTCCTTGAAAACAAGGTGAAGAACTTGTAATTATGAGAGCACTGGCAGCACTTCAGTGATTTATTGGAACAGCATCGATTCAGACATTAGGAATTCTACTTGTTCATTTATTTTTGATGCACTTTGTATATTCAATGCAATCGATCAGTTAAAATCTAATATCCTACTCTGTTTTTATTGAAAAGTTTTAATGGAATCCTCCAGGATTTTTCAAGCTACTGTCTCTCTGCGGTATCTGGAGTGTATATGTGATTGCGATGTGGCTTTTTTGAAGAACTTTTCCTGCTCCAATTTCCCTGAGATTTCCATAACAAGTCCATTTTAAGCCAACGGTTTTTTTTCTTTCCTGTTCTTCCCTCAGACTGTGCTTGAACTCTTGTCCGTTGCAATCATGTAGAACTGCTATATTTCTTTAAGTTTGACATTAGGTTTTAAAATGCTTGTGTATTCTTTAATATACAATTGAAGTAAATTTAATAAAACATTTTTGTTTCTTTTCTGTAGGTAGATATTGTTCAGTTCTCAAGACCCAAAACCACTCGCACCCAAAGGCGGCGTTATGGCTGTGTGCCCTGCGTTTTTTTGCTCCTGTGTCTTGACGGTGCTCACACTCGCCCATGGCCGTGGCCTTCCTACAGACAGCATGAAAAACTCTGTCAAACTACAGGTCGAGAACATAATCTCCCGAATCCAGAAGCACAAAGATGAGGTAAATACCATAAGAACACATCATCACTTCAGCTCTTTCCTTGCTTCAACTTTTTACAGGTATATATCATAGCGCTGTTGATTTCTTGATTCTGATTGGTCAGAAGGTCCAATTTCACTACAGCTCTAATGGTAGTTCCTAAATCTAAATCATTTCTAACCAGAATTCCATTAAGAGTTGCGGGGAAGCTGGAGCCAATCCCAGCTGACTTCACGTGAGAGGTGGGGTACACCCGGGACAAGTCGCCAATCTGTCACAGGCCATTCACACTCACACCTATGGGCAACTTAGAGAGGCCAGTTAACCTAATGTGCATGTCTTTGGGCTGTGGGAGGAAACTAGAGAGCCCGGAGGAAACCCATTCAGGCATGGGGAGAACACGCAAGCTCAGTCTGCTAGCAGGCTTGAACCCAGTACCTTCTTGCTCTGAGGCGACAATGCATTGTTACGTAACAGAAAAATGTATAGTAATTGATACGGTGAAGGAGACGTTCACATAATAGTTTGTGTAAGGAGTCTCCACTTTCAGCACTTTGTAAAAGGGTTCAGTCTTCAGGATGGATTCTTCGTGGCTTTTTATCATATTGACTTCAAGAGAGAGAGAAAAATGGAGATGCTGGTTCCGTAACATTAAATCGGGTTCTATTCGAGCGACTTACGTAAGTGCTTTGAAGTCTCTTTCAGTAAATATATTCTGATGCTGGTTCACTAGGACCTGCGCTAAAAATACCATCATGCTAAAAACTTTGTTGGCAAGTAATACAGAAAGGATTTTTTTTTTAAAGTGAAGAATAAATAAAGTGCTATTCCAAGTACTTCCGAAAGAGGTAGGTCTTTAGTCAGTATCAAGGTGTATTTACTGATAGAGACTTCAAAGCACATATTATGTAAGTTGCTCTTGATAAGGGCTTCTGCCAAATTCCATAAATATTATCATTATCATTATTATTAAATATCATATATATATATATATATATAATTATTGTTATTGGTATAAGAGGGATAAAATTCCGGATAAACTTCAGGATGTGCCGTTATAGGAAAATTATCAACACGCTGTTATTTACTGACAAATTCGAGCATTTATATTGTTTACATTTTATTTGTCATCTGATAATTTGATTTGTTTTAAACTGTGCACTTCCATTATTTCAACATAACTTGGGAAGCCCATATTTTGTTGTTTAAATGGAAAGTCACACAGGAGTTGTGCAATAACTTTTTTATTTGAGTCCAAAATGTCTTGTGGCAACTTGGGAAACTGCGGCAGCTGAATTTGGTAAAAACTAAACACTGTATTAATCATTTATAACACGGCAATGAGAAAATTCTTCAGCCTTGAGTTGTTAACAGTAACTCGGTGTCGCATCGGGTTGCATCACACTATCCCGTCATTCATTATTGTCCTATAACAATGTTTTATTCCTTACCATAAATAAAGTGATCTATACGGTCAGTGCCCTTGTTATAGAACAACTGAAGAAGTTCAAATTTGAGATCAGATTACTGATTAACTGATCAAATGATATTAATCAGAAACATGAGTTGTGTTTCATGGATGGAGCGCTTGCATACTATGCAGAAAATAGCTGTTTCCCTTGAACCTGGCCTGATCTACAATGTACTCCCACAGTTCCAGATACTCCACAAGGTGATCCTGGACAGTCCCACGCTCCTGCCCGAGCTGCAGTCCGACAAGCCCATCGAGGGTCTGAGCTCCATGGTGGAGACGCTGAACAACTTCCAGAGAGTTCTTCACTGCCTGCCTAAGGGTCACATGAGCCAACTGCACAGTGATGTAAGCACACTGCAGAACTACCTGGAAGACAGGATGAGCTCACTGCAGTGCACACACAGGAAAACCGGCACGGAGAAGAACCTGGAGGCCTTCCTGAAAAACCACAGCGTGTACTACATCACCCTGGGTCACGTGGCTCTGGACAGACTGCAGAAATACTTACAGAGACTCGACCACAATCTAGAACAGCTGAGAACATGCTGAAACCCATGATCCCGGTGTTGCTTTTTATTATTGTATTTTTGTTCTATTTATTTATATGAATGTATTTATGGACCAAATAACTATTTCCTATTTTATTATTATTTTTGTTGTGTTTTAAAGTGTATAATTAATGCATGTGGGAACCAGATAAGACATTCCCATCTGGCTTCACGTTCACACATGCATGCATACAGACACGCACGTTATACATGCTGACATCACCACCAGCCAAATACTCTCAGTGATGTCACAGTTTTACCGGAAGACTCCTGACTGATCATGCTGGGAAAAGCACAAATCCTCTTGCCCTCTTCTGACCACCAGCAGACAATCACTATGGATCTGAATGCACTATGAACATATGTATACTGTCAACAGCTTAATTTGAGGTCATTTGCATCTGTAAATAATGTTATGGATGTAGGTCTTATTTCTTATATAATCATAAGTTCACCGAAATAAAAAGCACAGTTCCCGAAGCCCTGATTTGTTTCCAGGATATTTGCAGCCTCAAATAAGAAACACAAAGAACCAACACAACAAACCCAGTTTATTAGCAATCATTTATATTGTACGGCCATCTGGCTGCTTGATGTTGCAGCAAAATTGTCTTGCCAGCTAAAAGCCCTGTGTACTGGGGCTTAATGAGACATGCATTTGTGGATTTAAAGGCAAGAGAGGGCTGTATAAAGTATAACACAAGACTCTCCTAAAAGAACGAAAGCTAAATCTCTATAGAGTGCCATTTAACTGTGTTTTATGGGACAAAAACAGTCGTGTTCGTTATCAGATAAAACATGAAGAAGGAGAGCAGCTATTCTTTTCCTGAGAAACGAAACAAGTAAAGAATGACACACCAAAAAGCGCGTGTGTGACTCCAGCATAGTAAATATTGACTCTCACCTACCCATCCACCCAACTACCTTCTATCCTTCATCTAATTTCCTGGAAGGGCAATGTTTGTGAACACATCTGGGGCAAAATTACACGAAACCGGCTTTATCCAGTAAAGAAAAGGAGCACATTCTTTCAAAGTAGCTGAACCCTGACCTCCATCGTCAGCTCGGACAAGCCAATGCAAAGAATTCCCGTCTTTAGTTCACGTTTATATCCTCCATGGTGTAATATTAGGCAGATTATTCCTGATATCTCTGTTGTAGGTCTTCCAGATGACACTACCTTGTTTAAATCTGCTGATTTTTTCCTGAATCACACTCTTTTACAGCTTACGGTCATTTTCACACTTGAGGCTTTTTTTCTGGACCCAGAGCCGTGTGTCCTGCGAGTTCTGTACTTTTGATTGAGCAGGAACACTAATCAGGAACTCGCTTCAGCCGAACCCTGGTGCGGTCCATATAGCATATGGAAGTAATCCGCTCCCAGCACTGCAAACCGAATAAAGTGGCTGGTCCAATTTGTCACGCTACGCCCTGGTTCGGGTTTTGTGAAAATGGGGATGAGGGTTTGTTATGGTCAGAGGAGAATAGGAGAAAGGCAGCCGAGCACAAACGGACATAACTCGGAATTGTTTTTATATTTAAGTGAGCAGAACTCCGAGGCTTCACTTGAACAGTTGGTCAATGCCACAATAAAGCCAAAAAAATTTTTTTTAATTCTATATGTCTGGATTTTTTTTCCGATAGAGTCATCATAGTTCTACACTGGCTATGTTTTGTCAGTACTGAACTTTACGGTCGTCTATTGGATTTCAAGCTGTAAGGCATTGTTGAGCACAGATTTCCACCGTGCCTGAATGCCATATCTCCCAACATTAGCGAAAGTGAAACTAAACTCACCACCCGTGAGTCAGATCCACTCCAAAATTTAATCCGTTCTACACCCTGCCAACAAGTTTCATGGAAACCGGGCCAGTAGTTTTTACACAATCCTGCTAACAAACAAACCGCACAAAAAAAAAAAACCCCACTCTGTCAGCAGTATTTGAAAGATCCGTCCCAGTCTGTATAGCCAATAGTCTTCTTAAATTCAGATGTTAAGGATGTATTTCCTTGCACCAGTCACATCTGTCTTCCTGATTAGCAATCGAAAGGAATTCTTCGTGAAAGCAAAGGAGGGGATCAAAACTTTTCCACTCACCTGTAAAGCCTGTAAAAAATATTTATTTTCCAAAAACTGGTATATTCCACTACACCTAAAATAGAGCAGTTCTCTAATCTTTAATATAAAACGCATCACACCAATGACACCAAGTAAAATTCAGTCTTTCTCTGGCATGTTCTCATTCACATACACACAGAACTATGCACATCCTCTCTCAACTGAACCACTTGCTCTTCTTGATGAGCGAGTCCTTAGAGTTCGACGTGCCTGCGAGTTTCTTCTTGTACTGTTCGACCAGACGGTCAAAGTGATCGTCCTCTCGGTTCTGGAACTTCCTTTTCGCTGGTTTAGCACTCTGAAAACACAAAAACATACATGGCTAAGAGGTTCAAATTTGATAATAACCACAGTATTACAGATAATAATGCACGCATTGTGCCTCGTTTATCACGTTTTCCAGGTTAGAAGCTATAAGAAGCAAATGGGAGCTCTTGAACGTGTGTAAATTTGTGCATTAGGAGCCTAATGTGAGCCTTGATTTATCCAATTTTTACTTGCACAAGCTAGTGCGTTTTTTTTTTTTTTTTTAAGTTTTTTTTAAGTTTTAGAGGTTAGTTATTTCACGAAAACTGAACTACACAAATGAGTTTAGTGCCAATCTTGTGAAACTGTCATTTCATATCACTAACTCAATCCAAAAGTAAATCAAGAAATTAAGATGTAAGACTAGCCATGAAATCGGGACAAACAAAAACGTCGCTGCATGAAAGTGAAGGAGATAGTGTGCGTCCAGGATAGCCAGCATGCCATGTTTACGCGTCGCTCTTTCATTCATTTACTCATAACATTGTTGCTTTCAGCTGTCGGTCAGCTTCGGCTTTCATGCAGGTTCGTGCGCATCACTGAAAGCTGTCCTGTGAACGAGACCGATAACTTAAAGGTGGCATTTATTAGCACATGAGTACGATGTCAGCGTTACTGAAACTTTTGTACAGCTTTGAGGTATGGTTTCGACTTCGACAGAATTTGTATACATGAGCATGGACAGTGCAAATTTACAGCAGTTTTGGACTTGCTGACGGACAGGTTTAAGCAACACCAGTGTCCTAAAAAAGCCTACAATTTAAGACAGCAAATTAGATTTTAGGGCAATTTAATTTCATTCAAAATAAGGCATTTTCAGACAATTTAAGTCTTCTCGGGGAACCATGGTATATTCTGAGAAACAAGTGTTCGTTCTATATTTAACTTTCTCGTGCCTGCATCACACTTAGGAGTTCACCGGAGTGTCTAGCACAGGGGTCATCAATTAGACGCAACACGGGGCTTAATTCTGACCGAGAAAATACTATTGGGACTAAAAAAGCATTTCTGATGTTACCATGAGCAGGTTTTTTGCTGTGTGGTTCTACTCACCTGCACACACATGCGCATAAACATACACACACCTTCAAGCAAGTGGCTATTACCTATATGTAAGTAGAGGTTACATTAGGTCTTGATGCGTCTGCATTCTATAATTCACATTTTTGGCCAGATTCTGTGTTATGGAGGAGGCGTTTGGGCTGCTGTACAGCATCTCTCATTCAGAGACACTTCACTATCCAAAGATCCATTTTTTCCATAATATTCTACATAGAGCTGTATCTCTCCTAGTTATGCACTATAGGTAGAATAACATGTTCACCTGTTTCTTATTTTGATTGGGTTTCTCCATCGTGGGGGGTCCCGTTCTCTCCTTCCTGCTGGGGACCGTCTTTACTTTCCTAACCTGGGCAGGATGTTTACCTTTATCCCGTTTCCTGTTCCATTAAAAAGAACACATCAGTTTAGCTCGAACCATGCGGAAGAGTCAGTACTGCTGAATCAGTACACAATGATCAAAGTCAGTACCTGATCTTTGGACCGCTGTGTGACGGCATGGGAAGAATCTTTTGCCGTTTTTTGCCTTCGCCCAGCTCGACGTGCTCCACCTCCGGTGTGGTCCTGAAGCCTGAGTAATGGCTGCTCAGAGCTGTCGCTTTCTTCTCGCTGCCTTCCTGAGCTCCTGCTGAATGCCGAACTTCAGCTGAAGCCTTTTTAGGAGATTTTTGCTGAGCCTGCTTATTTCTGTCTTCCGGAGATCCAACTCTGTTCACTTTTTTCTGTGATTTGATAATTGATATCAAGTTAGAGATATAAACAAATAAAATGGTAGTGCCTGAGATGTCGTTTTAAGCTTTAAGTAATAGAGCTCCAAGGTCGATTAAAATGCCCGACTTCCATGGCGTCTTTTTCAGGCAGCGTAGATCTCAGAGGTGTGGGTCTCATGTCATTTGAAAAGCCACTGAAACATAGCGATTAGAAACTTCACAAGTACAGACGATTCCTGTTTTGGTAATGGCAGCAGGCTCTCCATGAAAGAACATGATCACACGAAGAGTACGCGCTCTAACTTCTAACCAAATGAAAGACTACTAACTAAAGGTATTTCAACACATAAAAGACGGAGTGTTGTGCAGAAATCAGGTAATGCCTGTAAAATACATAAGCAGTTTAAAAAAAAAAAAAAAAAACACTTCGCACAATTAAGGTCACTACAAAACCTTTAACATGTCTAATACATTTCAAATTCATCAGGAAGTGGACTCATGAGTGCACTGCCCTCTAAACCACTGAGGATTATGGCAAAAAAAAAAAAAAAAAAGCCCAAAAAATTCACTCCTGTAGAACTTTTTAATTGCACAGCTTAGCTGATTCTTGTGCTTGTCAAGTTACAAAATGTTAACTGCCACTTTCAGAACAACAAGCTGCTTGAAAGTAGTGCAAGAACGAGGCACGTCCTGAGACCAACTATAAAAATGCAGCACCTGATGTCCACCAAGTGCCATTACAACGATAATTAACATGGTGTGTTGTGCTCAGATGAGACCAAAATCAACCTTTGTGGTCAAGCACACCGTCAGCATGTTTCACAACATAAGAGAACTGCAGAGGATGGCAGGAAAATCACGTTATCCAGTACTAAATATGGTGGCGGATGATTGGGGTTGTGCCTGCAGCTTGTGGCCACCTTGTGGATCTTTGTAGCATTACGAATAACAGGTTATTCCAGCCAAAAACCTGGCTGCCTCTCCCAAGAGGTTCAGACTTGGCTATATACATATATCCACAAGATGCTCAACCAAACATACTTCCAAATCAAATTAGAAACGGTTAAAGAAACACAAGGTCAGTGTTTTACAGGGACCGATGCAGTACTGGGGGAAAAACAGCTAAATATACAATACAATACAATACAATACAATACACATCATATTGTGTCTACAGATTGGTTATGAAGTTCGGCTACTGATTTTAGCATGCAGAAATAAACGAATGTGTCTATTATTAGTATTTTCTAAACATCATTTTCAAAAACCTGGCTTGGAGACAGCAGTGACCTGTTTCTGTGCATGCATCAGTGGAAAAATCTTTCCCCCTCACATGGCATCGGTTTTTGGTAGGAAATGACAGACTGATGACGAGATTCAAATATAGTTAAATATATAGATTGGTTATCTATATGCTGTTGCTTCTGGGGTCTGTCTTGACAGACCACATAGCCAAAAAGTTTGCAGACACCTGACTGTGTGTGTGTGTCCTTTCGCAGTTATTATAATTTCCACTTTTCTGGAAAAGGCTTTCCAGTGGATTTTGGATCGTGGCTGTATTGCCATGCTGAAACAGCTTTAGGTGGTTGAAAGAAAAATTGTAACGCTACAGCATACAGAGACAATTGTGTGCTGCAAAATTTGTGGCAACCCTTTAGGGAAGAACCCCAAATGGGTGTGATGGTCATGTGTTCACATACTTTGGGCCATATAATGTGCAATCCCACGTAATCGGATTCGCAACTGGCAATCTCTTTAAGCTTTCCCAGTGTGTGTGAATGGCTTCGTGCACATAAAAAAACACTTAAGAAAATGTTTGAACAATCCCAAAATGCAATACAACGTGACTTTGATTCCCAAGCTCTTATACCGTACAGCCGAAGGAGTAAAATTAGCTAAACAAACTTCATCACTAACCAAGATTAATACAGTGAGTGCCGTGTTTAGGTAGCTGGCTAGATCAGTAAATGATGCGCCAGTTATTTTATGCACGCACGCGTCTACTTCTTGGCGTCCGAGTTGAAATAGCTGCACTGTTTCCGATGCTATTCGCAACAAGGCACAATACTCTACTGGGTTTTTATTTTTCTTCTTAAAATGTACACTTAAGTCAAAACCCAATACGGCAGATGGATTTTCTAAAACACATTTGGTAGAAATCAATGCGCTCGTACCGTAATTAAAATAAAGCAAGTCTCCTGCTTCTCTTCTAATCGAAACAAATAGCCCCTAAATATCATTACAGTCAGACTGGCTGGTTCTGAACAAGAGATTACTGAGGAACAGATTGTTGAGGAACAGATGTTCACGATACAGCACATCTCTCATAGCAGACACGCAGCCGTCTTTGATTAATTCCCTTCATCCAGATTTGAAAGTGGAGTTTGTTCATTCGGGAGTTTGATTATATGATTAAGGGGGCGTAGGGGGTTAAATTAGATGTGCTTTACATAAATATCCTCACCTTTTCAGCCCCAGAGACAGAGGCAGATGTCATTTTGCTCTTCTGTTCCCTCATAGCCTTCAATTTTAACTTCCTGTTATCCTCCAGCGAAAACTCCACAATGGGCCTCTGAGCAGAACATAAAGAAGGCAACAAAGCCCACACACACACACACACACACACACACACACACACACACACACACACTTTCAAGAACACTGTTGCAACAGGCACACCGTGGCTTCAAGCAAAACATTCCTCCACATAGTTTCAGCTGAAAGACAGGTTCAGGAAACATCAAAAGTAATTATTCCGCTTCTTTTCTGGAAAGAAATTCCATTAAGTGTTCAACAGGAAAATGTGTGGGTACGTGGCATGCAAGGCTCTGCCTGAAAGGAGATAAATAAATGTGCTTCTATTCAGAAAAAGAAGTCCCTGAGTGGTTACAGATCATCAAGCAAACAGATAATACTCTATACACAACTGCAGCGCTGAAGAAAACAGTCTTCATTAGGACTTTAAACTAATTAACTTCCTCCCACTGCACACAATAAGGCTATATTTCCGCCTGCAAGCTTGTCACATAACATGACATGCAAGACAACACAAAAACCTCATCGTGTAACACAAGTGTTGAGTGCAAAAGTTTGCACACCCCCAGGCCAATATAAACAAAAACGTCCATTTGCAGCATTACAGGGGAAAAAAAAATAAAAAATTCACGTGCACATCAATTGTTCTATATATAACATGATCTTCCATAGTATATAAACTGCGTTTCAGAATGAAGCTGACTTTTTTGTTCGTTTTGACAAGTTGGTTTATTTTCGCTACACTACACTCACTACGGTATTGAACTACCTGCTCTCTACACTCACACACTTAACGTTTGTACCTCCATCATCACCATCCTGCACGCCATCTCGTAGCTCGCCAACCAGCCGAGTCTCTGCCGTATCTCGGCACAACTGCGTCATATGGATTCCTCATTAATACGATTATGAATGTCTCTGGAAAGTGGTGCGTAAGAGAAGCAGCTCTTCCTCGTATGTTTTTAAGAGCTAAGAGTGAAACCTGACCATCATTTTCAGATTTGAGATTTTTTTCCTCCTACTAAATGCTCCTGTAACTGTGCCAGCGATGCGTGACGATAGCATGGCACACAACGTCTCACGTGAACAATGAAAATACAGCACCAGTCAAAATAATTAGTGACAGAACTATAGAGGGGGGAAAAAAGACATCATAAACATTTCAGCATAAACATATTTAACGTGTTTTACGGTGGAGGTTTCTTTAAGTGTCACTGATGTTTCTTCATGATTGTGTATTTTTTTTTTTTTTAATGCTCTCCCATCCGTCACATCTCTGTTGTAACTCTACGGCATCTCTAATGCCATATACGGTCTTCTTCAAATCAGGTATAAATGATCAAGAGGTTCATAGCATTATATTTTTTTCGAAAATACCTTATCCGCTGATTTCGCCTCGCTGGGATTGTTGTTTCAGACTTCACATTGCTTACACTGCTGTAACCGTAAACTCAAGGTACATTTAAAACCCCAGGGAACGCAAACTTCCGTAGGAAACGGGCTCGACCTTTCACCCTTCTGTGACTGACCTTGCTGGCTGTAAAGATGGCGGGGTTGTTGTTAAGGTGACGCAGCGCTTGGAGGGCGTGTTCGTGCTCCTGAAACTCCACGAAGCCGTAACCTAGTGACTGACCCGTCGGCTCGCCACGCACCGGCTTCCTGTCGTACATCACGCGGCACTAGAAGAGGGACAGAAAGACAGCAATAGGAGTCTTTAATGCAGAATATTATTTATTTGATAAGGATAACAAGTATACACCAAGAATTGTTTTACAACCTGAGCAGATCAGTGCCAGCATCATGCCATCACAATACTGCCATCTAGTGTTGATGTGAGGCAACAGCGCAATCTATTGTAATTCTCTTAGTGTACTTTATTTTAAAGTAATCCCTTCCCATCCTACGATACTGTGTATAAAGTTTTACACAAAAATCCATACACAGGTTTACACATGAGATCTGTGTACACATAAAGAAGCCCCTCATCATGCAGGTCTCCTCTCAGAGAGCAAGCGAGCAAGGTCTCGCCCAGGACCAAAGTGTGTGAACTGCTACTAATTTGACGTTAGGTCATGGTGAGTCACTCGCATGTAGTCTGTAATATAAAGGGCAGTATAATTAAACACTTCCCAGCACTATGAACCGTACACAGGCAGCATTTCTTTATTCCCACAGGTCCGTACGGGCTAGACGTTAAACATTCACCAAGACGCCAGTCCATTATATACGATATTTATTTATGAAATTTTACCGTAGGACTACACTATATCAGGAAAGTGCATAATAAGGAAGCTGTAATGCTTCCACTAAATGCTTAAAGGCCAAACGTTTTAAAATATACATGCGTCATGACCCATTAATTAACAACCACTTATTTAGACTCATTTTTGCTAAGGGGTGTGTGTGTGTGTGTGTGTGTGTGTGTACGCGTGTGCGTGTTGGGATTTGTTACCTCTTTGATACGGACGCCCTTTCCTCCCCCTGCGGCGGACAGGCAGAGTTTGAGGAGACGTTTGCGATCCACACTCTTGGGAAGGTTGTGAAGACACAGCCGGGTTTGAGACACAAAAACATTCACGTCCTTCAGCTTTGCTTTCTTCAGCTCAGCAAACTATAAAACACACACACACACACACACACACACACACAAACACGTCACTGAGTAACGAGACCTTTCACGGTCACGGACATGATACAGCTTTAGAGTTTTAGCTTTTAATTTAAAATCAAAATAAAAATGTCGAGGTAATCGCAAGGAAATGTCGAGGCACTTAGCCGTGCCGGCTGACCCACCCTCGCCCTCTTGGCCATATCGGATTCAGAAGCTCCTTCCGCTGCTTTGGTTCCAGCACGGATCACTGGATACAGGAAGAGGTAAAAGAGGGGTTGGAGGAAACCATGATGTGGCAGTGAAGAGATAAAAATGTCAGGTGTAGTCAGGTGAAGCAGAACCATTCAGGTTATATTTGCCTTTTCTTTTCTTTTCTTACGCTTATATCACACAGACTGGGTGAGAACTTTAAGATTCTTGCGTCAAAAGCATCAAAGAGTGAAGTTTCTTCGTACGTTGTGTTGTTCATCTCTCATCTTAAAGCATATTACGTAATAAAATTCATTATTCAGAGTGAAGCTAATCGGAACGATACAAACAGGTCTGGGAGTTTAGTACGTTTTAATTATTATTTATTAAAAAAAGAAATTCTGCCCAGGATGACAATTTTGAAGAAGGCACAGATTTTAGCTTTAGACACACCTCTAGTTGGTCTGTCGTGATAAAATACTATTTTTTTTTTTTTTTTTTTTTTTTACCGTAACATTTTCTATCATTTACCCAATATCATCTGCTTTGACCAATACCGTTTACCGAACCGGTTAAATAAAACCTTTTCAAATAAACTAACTACGCTGTAGAAACTGTAGAGCGCTCTTGGCTGTATAGTTAAAGCCGCTTTCCCGGACTCCGAGCCGTGTTACCGGCTGCACTTACAGCCCTCTCTGGCGAGGTAGAGGTTCCTGGAGCCTTTGTGACTTTTCACTTTCTTGCTCTTCAGCTTGGACGCGTCCTCTCTGCTCACTGCCAGCAGCAGGTTCAGCTTCCGCCCATCCACCCTCACACCGCCAGCCTGCAACACACAGAGCACGGCTCGGACACGGCGCCAGAACGAAGCGCGGGTACCCGGAGTACCCGAGGCTCAGAGAACACCCTCGCACGCACGGACGCGCATAAATCGCGCACACGACTAAAGGAAAGCTCATCTGGACTCACCTCAGACTCCGTCTGTGCGGCCGCTAGACATTTCTCTGCTGCTTCTTTTGTTTTGAACTGAGCAAAAGCACAACCTGGGCGACAAAGAAGAAGAGAGAAACAGAGTCAGCGGGGTTCGTCTTATCCTCTGCTAGGCCGTGGAGGTCCTACAGAGGACTTTTTAAATGAGTGCAAAAATATTACCAGCCGAATTTAAACATATGAACATGTTTGCGACTTCGGGGTTTTGTTTTTTGGGTTTTTTCTTTTTTGTAAAAACAGACAGATGAGCTCAATAAAAAAATATATATATATCTATCAAACGGAATCGACAGCAAGCTCAAAACGCAACGAAAATGAAGAATTATTCTTTTGATCAGTTAGCAGTTTGTGCTTATTATTATCAGCCACATGGCGGATTTCTGTTTGCTCAGATTAATATCTTCTCCTCGAAGGATCGTTCATTTATGTTTCCGACTGCGCGCTCGGGAAAGAGGCTCCAAAAAAAAAAAAGCGAGCGTTTCAGAAGGGAGAGAATTTTCTCCACGCGTGTTCATTTATTTGCAACGTTAGAAGACGACTTTAGCGGAACGTATCGGTTGCCGGGGCACGTTATTCTGTACTTCCTGTTTGCTAATTTGCGCTGCTCTGGGTAGATCATGTTGGTCATTATTAAAATGAACTTTGTTAATTTGCGCATTATGAGTAGGTCAGACGAGGAATTGGCCACTCCCCTTGAGACAAGCTTTAACTAGCAAAAGCTACAGGATACTGCAAAACGTCATTTCACAATTCTGAATAATGGAGACACAAACAATGCAATATGCCATTTTAAAAAAATAGGGGTGGGAAAAAAATATCAATAGGGGAATAAATCGTAGTACTTCCTCTTGCGATACGTATTGATAACGTGACATATATAATAAGGCTTTTTGCATTTAAGCGGTATTTTTTCTTCTTCAGCTACACAAATATCGTGATGCATCGTAGATAACTGCCCTGCAATGCATCGAGTATCACGGACTCGGTGTAACGTGAAACCGTGTCATCATGGGCAACGCGTCATATTCGAAACTACTCTGAGATTCCCAACCCGAAAACATTACAGACTTCTCAAATAAATTCGACCCTGATCGATTCAGCACGTGTAATAAAACAGCACCAACCTTTCGAGTGTCCCGTTTCAGGGTTCACCACAACCCGCACATATCTGAGCTCGCCAAACTGCAGGAGAACTTCCTCAATGCCCTCGGCGTCCGAGTCGAAGGACAGGTTCCTAACACGGACACAAGGAAAGGGGTTTCAGGGAGCAACACGGAGCTGGCGTGCGTTTGGGGAAACTTTAGTCCACGCAGTTGAACAGTGGACGAGAGCATCCGACGTCTTATCATGAAGCGACGCTTACCTGATAAATATCGTTCTTCCCTCATTCACATCGGAAGGGAGAGGATTCTTCGCTTTCTTCTTCTTCTTGGCTGGAGAGAGAAGGAAACAATTCCCCGGAGCAGAGACGGTTAAATACAAAATAACCTAAAACACAACACTTCTCATAAACGATGAATGAATCATACCATTTTCTTCCTCATCATCGTCCTCATCTACATCCTCGTCATCTGATGCATCGCTGTCCGCTTCCAGAGACTCGGAGTCACTGCGCTCTTCATTCCCACGGTCATCGCTGTGATCATCATCATCGTCGTCATCAGATGCTGAGCCTGCCTCAGACCCGCTGTGAGGGTTCTCCTCTTGCTGTGCTCTAGACCTTAAAATAAGGCAGTCCTCATCACAATGCTAGCTGTATGAGGTAATCTACGCAGCACTGACCGCGCAGTGCAGCTACTCACGCCTGTAAACACATGTTGCAAAGCGGGTATGACTTGTCGGCTGCAGGACCGCGGCTAGACCCTTCTTGCGCAAATTTTGCGTCTGCGCAGACATGTGCGAAACTGAGCATGCAGTAATAATAATAATAATAATAATAATAATAATAAGTCAACGTTCAGAAGAACATTTAAAATGTTTAAAAAATGTTTTTCCCCCCTCTTGTCTCCTTCTTCTTCCGGCATCAGTATTAATCATTAAATAAGCTCTTCTTCTCCCGTGGTTGCCATGACAGCAATCTGCACGCCTGTGTAGCTACGGACGTAAACGTACCTAACGCTATGCTAAGCATACATGGAAAACAAGAAAACAAGATACTGTCGAGCTAGGTAACACTCGGCTAGCCAACTTTGTCATCAACGCTGTTATCCGAGTCTAAGCGGACTGTTAAATACTTACATCCGCTCCCTCCAACACCTCGTCAGTGTTTCAGGACATATTCGTTTCAAGCTTACACGCAGACACGCATGATAACAGAATTTATGTTTGTGATCAAGACAAACAGTTCGTACTGTTTCCCTGCAGGCTCGTCCTCCTCTTCCTCCTCCTCCTCCTCCTCGGTCACTTCTGTGTTCTCCTGATTTTTACCTCCTGTGATAAAAGGCACGCTCAGTTTCATATCAGCAAAAATGTTTAGCGGCACAACAGAAAGCGAGCGCGTACCCGAGGCCGAGCCGGGCTGATTAGCCATGAACTTGTCTTTAGACACGGCCCAGTCTACAGCCACCAGTCTGCCTGCGAAGAGAGAGACAGACTACAGTTAGAGAGCAGCATTTATAATAAACAAAATGAAAGTGGGATCGGTCAGGTGGGAGCGTGTCGCACCTTTAATTTCTTTCAGGTTGGTTGCTGCCAGGGCTTTTCCTGCTTCCAGCATGTTCTTAAACTGGATGAAGGCAAATCCGCGTTTCTTTCCGTCTACACGCAAAAAACAAAACAGACTTTCTTTACGCAGCCGGAAACCACTGATGAGGGTAAGAGGATCACTAGAGTAAGTAGGCATTAACACAACAGCAGTATTAGGCTTCTTTTTCACCAGAAGCAGCTTATTAAATACTCCGGGAGTGGAGAGGACATGTCTGTTCACCGGTTTAATAAATCTGACATGCAAACGTGTGCAGCAGCCTGGAAAACCTTCAACATGGGGACGTGTTAACATTCTTCATCCGTCTGCAAAAAAATTGTTCAAATCGTTATTTCCGATAAACTGATTAAGCGAACCTTACCTGCTTTGAGAGGGATCTGAACTTCCAGCACCGTCCCATACTTTGAATAGACGTCCTTAAGATCGGCCTCAGAGCACTACAACGAGCAAAGACGTACATTCTTTATCTCAAAGGGTAAGTGTCCAAAAAAGGACTAAGGAAAAACTACAACACGTCAAGGTGTGCGGGTGTCTGAAAATCCAATGGGAATACGTCGAGCAAATCCGTCGAGCAAAATCCACAAACACCTGACACAGTGGCTGGGAAAACGGCGGTGAACATGTACAGCATACATCCAATACTGATCAGGTAGCAAGCGGTGCCGCGTCTCCTAGGTAAAGATTTCTACCCCTACCCCTTGAACCTCTCATTTTCAGGGCCACTACGCAGGGCACTTCCAAACAAAACCAGAGCTACGACCAAATTGGAATCCGGCCTTACTCTTATTGCTTCCTGACGTTTTGGACACCTTGTCGAATTTACGCATAATTAAGTCACATAATTACTACCACAGAGCATGAGCTCTAAAAATTATCCTGCCATATTTTCGGACATTTTCACGATAATGTTCACCTCGATATATATTGTGGTATGAAAGACAAAAGAACATGCAGCGCACGCAGACTGCAGCCAGGGGGCGCTCACAAGCTCTCGTGCACAGAGTAAGATATTTATTAAGACAATTCTACGCATTATGCTACATTATACACTCTCTCCAGTGATGTATTCATGGGGTAAAAACACTGCAGTGTTCATTTCTAAAGGGAAGTTGATATTTCTGGTAAATCACCGTACTGATGATATTCAGATGGCTGACATTATGAACGGTCATTCTGTGATAATTGATAAAAAAATGATTCATTAATCTATACTAACATTTGTACCTATGTTTTCACAGAATGTTATGTCATATCCATATTAAAGTGAATGATTCCGTGCAGGATTTTGAACCACGTTCACACTCACGCCTCACAGCATTTCCCCTCGTCACGGTCACTTACTCTGAAACTGAGGTTTCGGATAATAAGCCTGGCCTTCTTCTTGCTCTTCCTCATGTCTTGTGACTTCTGCTGGCTTTTCACCTCTGATGGTTCCTCAGGACGCTCTGTGTTTTGCTCTGCAAACATAAAAAATAAGCACAGACAAGGCCAAACGCTGGAACTGAGGCAAATAAAACGGACACTAAACGTGACGCGTACCTTTTTTGTTCTTTCCCTGCTTCTTTTCATAAAGTTTTTTCTTTGCCTCGACCACTGAAATTTTTTGCCCGTCGTAGTCCTTTATTTCTCCGAGAGCTCGCTGGGCGTCCTCTACCATGGAGAAAGTGACGTAGCCTATACCGCGGCATTTCTCTGATCCTGAATGGAAGAAGACACGTGAGATATTCAGATTAATACTCATACTCACATACAAGACAAACAAGATCTCACTTCGTTTCATTTCTAATTGTATTGTACCTGTTCATGAGAATTTAAAGGAAAGGAAAGGAAACATCACCAGGAAGTGTTACTTAACTCAACGCAGTGTTATATGAATTTAATGGTACTCTATATGACCATTACACTCATACATGGTTCTTCGCCAAACTTTTGCCATAAAGTTGAAAGCAAACAATTGTATAGGATGACACTGTACAAACTGTAAGGCGTGACTGCACCCCTGACCTCCTCACTCGACATCACCAATACTCTTGTGGTGAAATGATTACAAATCCCCAACAAAGATGCTCCAGAATCTAGCAGAAGTCTTTTCAGAACAGTGGAGGTTATTATTACACCAAAGGGGGACTAAATCTGGACTGGCAGAAGCGCATATAATGCGTTTTAATTTCGTTATTAATAGTTCTTTAGCTTTTACAGATATTTAAATCTTTTTGTCTTCTATTCGCTTTGATGGATATTGAAGCCAGTGCAGAATTTCCATGTGTACAATAAACTGAACAGGGTTAAAATGATGTCAGTTACACTCATGCATTTCTTATAAAACGGTGTGGAAAATGATTCATTGCCGTGAAAAAACAAATGTCAACATTAATCTGGACTCAACTGATTTTTGTGTTTTTAATTTGGTTAAGGTAGAAAATATTTTAACACAGTGTAGTTGGGTTTTCAGTTCAGGAAAGAAACATTAATGCACATATTCATCTCTACACTGCAAAAAAAAAAAAAATCTTTGCTTATGCACTAAATAAGTGAGCAGCTCTTGATAACCTCAGTCTATGACGTCATCATAAGAGCGTCAGTGAGATGTCTTGGCCTGACATTCTTGGCTACAGGAAGTTTGAAAGTTGTCTGATGGTGTGTTTTTGCTCTTTACCTTTATCTTTGACCACAAAGCAGCGCTTCACCGGTCCAATTTCAGAGAAGATTTCCTCCAGGTGCTTACTGGACGCTGATGATGGTAAATTCCGCACAAATAAAGTCAGTCCTGCCATTCTGTCTGTACTGATGATTAAACCTGACTCGTGGCTTAGAAACTTTAATCCGTTTACTCTGAAAGAGAGACCGTGTGTAAATTTTCAGTCAGCTGTGTAAACTGCCTCGCTTTGCTGAAAAGTCTTTCTAAATACAATCTGATTTTGTATTTTTATCCGTCATGACTGTAACAGCACACGTTCTCTACGAGGCGGACATCTTGGATGGTTTTTTTTTTTTTTTTCCCAACCGTAACATACAAGTCCCACCTCCTCACCGTGATTGGCTAATTTCTAATATTAGCGACGGACTTACAGTTTGGATAGTACAATCAGCCAATCGGTGAAAGGATTTGTAAGATAGTAGCCAACCGTAGCGCAGGAGGCGGGACTTGTTTCAATACGGGTAGGAAAAAACGAAGCATGCACGTTTGGGTCAAAACGGAAGTTGTGAGGGTATTTACTTCCTGTTTTAAAAGGTAGGCTGAGGATTGTGAAAACAGCAGCGCCACACACTGAAAAATATATATATACACACTTGTTAGAAGTTTGATTCAGGGTCTGAAACCGTCTCTCTCTCCCTTTCTTCCGCGTGTCGAGCGCTCGGAGACTTGAGTCAACAATAGACACAAGGTCGTGTTAAAGTCAGTCTGATTTAATGAAGAAAGTCTAGGAGTACTTATACACAGAAACACATTATGTCATAGTATTTCTCAAGGGAACAGATAAGTAGAAAAACACCTTGTTTGGACAAAACATATGACATAATGAAAGTCCTGCGTGAGGAGTATGACATAAGATCAATCAAGGACAGTATATCATGTTCCCTATGATAGCTTAACCTAAACAAGCTTCAATCATGTCACAAGGACCTAAATTATCTAAAGATCACAGGAGCGAGAAGAAAGCTGGACACCTTTACATCTTGAGCCAGGGAAAACCATAACGACAATCCCTGGCAGCAGGGTTAAAGGGTCAAAGGACAAAGGAAAGAAAAGGGACAGTGGTCAAATTAAAGGAACAGGGACAAGATTTTCCATCTAACAACACTTCACATGCACAGGGGCATTTCCATGCTGGAACAGGATTATACCCCTTAGTTTAGGTTCCCTAAATTTACTGGACAAGCAGTTTTCCTTTTATTTAGTCTAAACTAAATAACTTTCACTGTTTGTATCATTTCACTTATCTGTGTTCATCACATGATACAATTCCAGCAACAGTCCCACTGAAACAGTCACTACTGAAAAGTTACAACATCAGCAGCAGACATGGTACATGTTTCATGAATACGTCTGACTTAAAAGTTGATCTTCTGACTTAAAATATGAATGCTGGTCAGATGAAGATGAAAACTAATAGGAATGTGCCAGCTAGCCGACGAGCGGTCAGTGTGTGGGGCTTGTTTGAGATCTATTACCGTTTACTGAACAAAAGTTAAGAAAATATGCCAATTACTCATTATTTTGAGTAATTTTAAGTATTTTTATATAATTATAAACCTGTTGTATAAAAACACCTGCAGGCATGGTGTTGTGTTGAATTTCAGCATGGCTGTGTTTACATGTAACTATGGTTACCAGCAATTGAACATGGATTGGTAGTTGAGAACATTGTGCAAGTGCAAGACTTTAAAACAGGCCATGGTCTAGTAGTACCATCAAGCTGGTACAGTGTGAGTAAAACAGTACTAGAATACTATGCAACAATAACATATTATAGTAGTAATAGTAATAATTTTTTTTGTTAATATATAATACAAAAATCTCTCAAATAAAAATATTTATTAATAAAATATGATTTAGTGTCCTATAAATTCATTGTTACACAGGAATAAATATTTTAGAAAACACAACATGAATATGTGAAAAATCATTATGATTGAGAGCAAAATGTTTCTTCACTTTGATTCGTTTGTTTTTTAATCAAATGTGAAATATTGAAAAGAAATTTCTCCTAATGATGTGATGAAATGACTACAGTTCCCGGTACTGTATGCCATCATGAGCTATTGTTTCCTTGTTAATGTTTACATTTTGGCTTTTAGAGGCACCATGTTGAGCGAACAGAGGAAGTGTTCTAGGACTGACAGGTACTCCTGAGGATGGGCGCGCAGATGCCCGACATGGACAGACTCCTCCCACTTCTTACTCGTCACAGTAATACCCCGCCTCTCCCAGTGCTCCAGCAGACTCTGGATGATCTCGGGGTCACACATGACATCGTTGTTACAGAAGAAGAAAAGTGCAGGAGAGGTCAGAGGGGTGTTCCAAAACACGTCAATACTCTCGTTGAAGTAGTCCACCGTCTGCCGTTTGAACACGCTGAAGTAAAGGAGGCTGGTTTGCTTCGCCAGGATATCAAAACGAGGGAACAAGTACTTACTCACCCCTGGAGTGCAACAGAAGCGCATAAATGATTAAAATCAAACCAGGTCAAACTGCTAACAGATAGGAATGTAGTCATTCTTTTTCTGTGGCTAAATCCAAAATGTCTCTCTCTCAGGTCTTTAGTGCACTACTGCAGTTCTACAAAGATAGTGTTATACCTGAAGTAGTGAGTAAACATAGTGAACAAACACACATTTGAGATTTAGCCTAAATGTGTGTCAAGGGGATTTTCCAAAAAAAAAATTTAATATTTAATCTGTTTGTGTCAGTATAACATGATCCTAGCTGACTTCAGGTGAGAGACGGGTACGCCCTGGACAGGTCGCCAATTTATCACAGAGCTAACATGGAGACACACCACCATTCTCGCTCACATTCACACCTATGGGCAATTTAGAGTAGCCACTTCCTGCCACTGATGTGTTCCCTAAATATGTGCACCTGTTTAGTCCTTATAGACCAGGCTCTTTGTTTGTTTGTGTCTTATCATGCTTTGGGATCATTAAGTTCAACCCTTATTTTCGGAGCCCTGGTTTAGTGTACTTTCTGGTTTTTTCTTTGTATATTGTTAATTTGACCTAATCTGCATGTCTTTTCTTCTGCATGCAGAAACTTCTTGTTGTGTGGCAACTGCACTACCATGCCACCAGGCTCATTAATATTTTAATATATTTTTGAATACTACATGCAAATTTATAATCCTATAAAAACAACCGTTTCCCATAAACCACTTACCTTTATCCATGTGCTAAGGTTTCCACATCAGCCAGAATTTAAAACCTTTTAGTTCTTTTTTCTTTCATAAACTCACATTTCCATTTATGCTTCCTCATGTGCAATTGCAAAATTCACATAAAACTCATTAATATACACCATCTTTCCGTCTCTTTACACACCTATAGCCATGTGCTCCAGTGAGCCGATAACCAGGCTGTCATAGATGTGCCCTCTAACTCTGTCGATCAGGCCACGGTAGCGCGGAGTGTCTTTGGTCACGTGAACGAGCAGCTGAGCGAACGTGTATCCTCCGATGGAGAAGGCATGGACCACCAAGGGGCGTTTTGATAAGCGGTCACTCTCCAGCAGCTGCAGCACTTGTGCACTGTACTCAAGGCCCCAGCGAGGCCACAGGAAATGACCCATGTTGCTCTCCACCACCAGCACATCGAAGCCTGTCCTAAGGTAGATGTCGCAGTACTTGGCCTGAGCCTGAGGCCTCGAGCCGAGCCACGGCAGCATCAAAAGCAGCGGCTTGGCCTGGCCACCGACCTCAGGCTTCACTGGTGTCTCATTCACATAAAACGTGATGCCCTTACTGAGTTGCTGAGCCGTTACACCCTTCAAGGGTCCGTCACTAAGAGGCATCACACTAAAAGACCTAAAGACGTAAGAAAAAAATAAAAAATAAATCAAGATGTACATTATATAGTGTTACATACTGGGAGAAGACTTTTTTTTTTTCATCATGTCCTAAAGCATAACAATAAGCAGGGTAACACATAATTGATAGTAAAGCAAAGAAGCATTTTCTCAACATCCACTAATCGCAATCTCACAGTTGTATGTGCAGCGATTTTGCAAGTTATTAACTTTTGCTAATTAGACTCATTTCCTGCTGTTCAGGACCTAAATACAGTGTGTCCTAAAAGAATGGATCCACGGGCAATTATTCATTTTAATACAGATATTACAACAAATGCTCAAATTGATGGGCTTCGGCCTTGACCCTCGTGTATATACTGAAATGGATTTTCTAGTGTCCGTTCTGAAGCCTTCTCGCATCTGAAATAAAATTTCATATAAGGAAACAAGTCTATGGATCCAGACTTTTAACAGGGTTAATCCCAGAAACACCAGCTACAAGGCAGAAACTCACACTAGATAGGACGCCAGTCCACGTGTGTGCGCGTGCGTTTGCATGGCAACCTGACACAGACAGACGTCCCATTCTGGATTCGGACGCGGCTCAATTTCCAAAAAGGACCACACTTGGCCTCAAAGTTTAAAGTAATGAAATATTTCATCAGACCAAGAAAATCAAGACACGTAGCAGTTGAGCACAAAGGTGACTTCCAACAGCTTTTGCCAGAGTTTATATAGCCGTTACTCTCTTGTGATTGGTTACCAATGAAACACATTTAACGTCATTGTTTCGTAACCCCACGGACAAACCTATAGTCATGAGCTCATCCTGCCACGATTATTTTCTACTGATTCCAGGTATTTTCAATTTGGTCCAACATGATATCTTTGCCAGCTATTTCGGAGCATGATACCGTGTGTTTGTTTGTGCTGTGTGAGCTGGACAGGATGGACTCGTGTCTTTTCTTCAACCACAGCGAATGCATTCACAGACTTTATTACACTCCAAACAATCATTTCTGACTAAATGGTTCCTTCAGTGATTCAATCACACCAATCTAAATAAACTGTTGCTATTTCCATCCTGATTAATGATCCTAACTAATCTGACATGATTCATATTAGTCATAACATGGTTATTGTACAAGATACCCCTACAATGTATTCCTGCCCCATGCAGTGTTCCCAGTATTCACTCTGCATCCACAGAAACACAGGATAAAGCGCTTACTGAAGAGAAATGATCAAATTAATCCACAAAATTAAACAAATGAATAAATGTAATTAATAACTGAACCTTATTTTAAGCAGAGCTGAATGCTAGCTCAGTTATAAATGACGTATGGAGTGAAGTTATCTCGTTCAGCACATGTTTAACGGTGGCTGTTGCTTCATTTTTACTTTAGCATTATCGATGACCGCTGAGAGGAGGATGTTCGTGTTAATGTGACTTTACTCCAAACCGAAGGACTATCACACCGTCAAAACCTATTTCAGTTAAAGCAAGCATCTAAATATTTAACGCTTTCACTGCGGTTAGTAGCATATTTCATGTCGTCGTGTTAACAAGTAGGCTCATTTCATTTCACTCCCTGGCAAACCTGTGCATTCAAACAAACAGGCAGTTAGCCAAGAACCGAGCTAGCAACGGAGCTGCATCGTGAGGACCATCCCTAACTACAGTCATATTCACTTTAGAAACGTATAATTGTACATATTTTGCGTCTTTTTAGATCGTTAAATGGGTAAAGTCAAGCAACATTCCTACCTGCTTTCATGGAAGCAGCAAACAAACAGGGAAGGCGATGTTAGCTTATAGCTAGCTATAAGCTTCTCTAACAGCTAGCTATAAGCTTCCCCAATGTTAGCAAGCTATTATCTTCTCCAATGTTAGCAAGCTATAAGCTTCTCTAACAGCTAGCTATAAGCTTCCCCAATGTTAGCAAGCTATAAGCTTCTCTAACAGCTAGCTATAAGCTTCTCCAATGTTAGCAAGCTATTATCTTCTCCAATGTTAGCAAGCTATAAGCTTCTCTAACAGCTAGCTATAAGCTTCCCC
>JAQQZR010000037.1:5505895-5524934 GCA_030068235.1 Notoglanidium macrostoma | reverse complement strand
GGGGAAAGAAAAAGTATTCCCTTGTGAATGTGATCTTTTGTGTCGAGAGAGGTCTTGTCTTCCTATTGTGTAGTTTGTTCAGTGAAGCAAGATGAGGGGAAGTCAAACACCTAGCACAGCTAATCCACTCTTGGCAAAGAGAGATGGACAGAGGAGCTCGGAGCAACACAATTGGAGGGAGATCAGACACATACAGCGTAAGAGCATTGGGGGAAGTGCAGTCAGATAGGGGGTGTGTCAGGCAGTGTGTGCTTGAGAGAGAAGCTGAGGCAGGGATGGGGTGTGTGCGCGAGTGTGTGTGGGGAGCAGAGCAGGAGCGAGTGCACTAAAACTCGCACACATGCGCAGGAACCGACAGAGACGGAGACAGCTTTTCAGCAGTGGTTAAGGGATTACTCCTATTTTCGTCTCCATCCTTCCTGGGGTGAGCCCCTTTCCTTTAGCTTTAACAAATCTTATGTGCATGTGTCTTTAATTACTGCTGGGTTTAAGAATGTAAAGCACTGAATGCAGCTTCCGAGAAATAAGTCCAACGCTTGGTCATGTGGACCATATAAACATAACCATACATCATCCTGAGAATGAGGCTGTATTCAGAGAAGACCAGAAAATGGGGCAAGAGGACTTGAAGGAGGCGAGGAAAAACTGAGGTTTGAGGTTTCTACTGCAGATGGCTTAATGCAGAGCTTCTACCCTCACATAGGAGGGCTGGAATTTCAATTTTAATATCCACATTTAATTTTCATAAGCACCAGGTACTGTAGCTTTGCTTTTATGTGTATCTCATTTAGGATCAATCAATAGTCCTGATTGGGATGGAGTGGAAAGCCCTATTCACATGCCTAATTAATGCTTACAGGAAAAGATTGATAGGACTTGGGGTTGGAACTTCAAGACTGATCCACTGATTTAGAGTGCTCGAGGACAGCTCCATTACGACTAAACAGTACTGCAAACTGGGGCAAGCTGCGAGATAGCAATGCCAGGAGGAATATAAACTGACCAGAATATAAACCGACCAGAGCAGACAGCTATGTGAAGAACAAATTAAAGGAATACTCGAGTATTTTTCAACCCAATCTCTCCATTTCTCATCTGTAGTCATCTGCATGTAGTCATCTGCATGTGCAATTGTGCTTATTAAAAATCTCTCTCCTCTGAGAAAAGAAAAGGAAACCTTTTTACTCAATATTCAAAATATAATTATAAGGGTAGTCTACAGGCAGTTGTTGAATTCCATCAAAACAATTTTAAAATGTGACTATAAAACACAAATTCAATACTATAACATTTACACTTAACAAATAAGGCCTTAGGATGAAACAGACATGGCAAAAATCACCAACCAATGCTGTTGTTTTACGATGTAGTTTTATCAGTGTTTTAAACACAATATGGGCTTGGTCCTGGAGTGCACCTGTCCTGCAGGTTTCAGTATTTTCCCTGCTAATTCAACTAATTAGCTAACTAATAGTCCTTCCTGAGTTAAAGTGAATGTGTTAAAGTGGGGAAAACACTAAGATATGCAGGATTGGGGGTACTACGTGACCAGCGTATCAGAGAAATGCAGGTATAATGACAAATTATTTTCCATAAAACAGGACAAAACGGGCAAATGTAGGGTTTAATTTACCTATAAATTGTTCACAGAAATTTTAAGTGCCCAACAGCTACATTTAAATATCCATTATTTGTGAATTCTAGGTCAACAGGTTTTCTGTTATCTTCTCTGAAAAGGGAATGATTGATAGTCCTGCTTGTAGTAATTGCCCAATCACTACCGATATAGTACATGGAGATTTTGGTTAGAAACACTATTTTTTAAACCTTGTAGGTTTTTCTCTTTATTTCTTTCACGTTTAGTGCCAGAGGAATATTGGAGACCCAGGATGGGGTACAATAGGACACAGTGTGAGCTGTGATTCCTTCAAAAGCGTTGCAAGCATGATCCCTCACAGTGCGAGATTCATAGCCATTATCAGTCTTACTTTGTTCAGCAGCCTACCTGCTGCACTGCTGACTGGAGATGGAGGAGACCAAGCATGGACACGGACAAGCCCTGTTAAAAAGCACAAAGACCATCTTGCTGGCAGATTACTGTGGAGCAAGTGGACATCAAGAGTCAGTATGGACACCACCATTCCACCAATGACTACTCCACCAAAAATACAAAACACTTGGTCAACTGCTCATGGTGCCACTAGCCAATCATCTTTAACCACCTTATTAGCAACACTGGGATCATCTTATCCAGCTTCACAGGTCCAGAGCAAGGTATTCAAAGTGCCAGCATATACTACATCTCCTGACCAAAGGAGAACTGAAACGGTGCTTAGTGATGCCTGGGTACTGGGGGAAGCTACTGCTCAAAGATCAGATGACTCAGGTCTGAAACAGAAGCAAACAGGCCTTCTGACAACCCTACAGAATGACAGAACAACGGTAGAATATCTCACCAGGAGGCCACCTCACCTTGGTACCAAGTCCCCTAGAGGTAAACATTATATTTATTAATTTAGCGTATGCCTTTATCCAAAGTGGTTTACAATTTACAGAGAATACAACGCAAGCAAGATAAGGATCTTGCTCTAGCACTACACAAATGGTAGAAGGATTTTGAACTTTCCCACCAGTAGCTCAGAGCCTTGGTAAAGAGACAACTGGTAAACTACTACTGTCATTAGAGATCTGCCTTTTGATTTTTACAACTACCCCCTAAGCCAGAAATGTGCTAAAATTTAGCAAGTACCTCAGAATTACAAGCCATCTTTTAATAAAAGACATTCTGATTTGCCTGCTCTGCCTCCCGTATCTTCAACCTGCTGTCAGTACACTGTAGTAGCGTAGCATGTTATGGTCTCACGCCGCAGTGTACAATCAGTATTCCAGAGGCACAGAAGGGACATCCATCTCAGCGAGTGGGGATGGAGGGGGGGAGCCTATGCTTCACTAACACACACTTCTCACTCTACTGTTTCTCTCATTTTAATTTCCGTTTCATCTTAATAAATATTTAGGAGTAACAGATAGCTGAAGACAACAAGCTATTCTTTTTAGATTGAATTATTGTCCCGATTTAATATTGACATGATTTAATGATGTTTGTTGTAGATTTTTAGGTCCATATTAAATGCAGATAAAATTATATTTCATTTGAATCTATTTTTTAGTATTGAACTGTGCTTAAAATGGGTCAGGAGATGGAGATCATTATCGTTAATCTAGTTCTGCCTTTATACAGACAATTTGAAATTAAACTCTAAGCCCAGTCGGACAAGTCCTGGATTGGACAAAGTGCATGAAGGTCCATATGAGAAAAACGACAGTTTGGATTCCTCAAAGGAAGACAAATCCAGACGGACACCAGGATTGACAACACACTCTCTTATTCCAGGTAACTTTTAGCACTCACTCTGATCACACTGATGCCTGAATGACTGGGACACCGTACACAGATCAAGTAGAAAGGCATGGAGTCCATTCTTAGCTTAAGGAATAATGCTGATTCATGCGTTTGGTCTCTAGGCATCCAGTAATGCATTTGATGCAGTAGATACCTGCTGATCAATCAGCAATAATCAATATACATTATTATCCTTAGATTGTGTGTGGGTTATTTTCTATGGCAACCCCCATTTTATAAAGCACAGTCAATCAAATAGGGTGAAGCAGGTTTCTAGTCAATTCATATTCATTATCTGAATATCTCAAATGTGCAGGTAAGTAATGTAACTGCTTATAGTGTGCCATTTCCTGGTTTTTAAATAGTTACATGAATGAGAGCAGCACCAAGGTCAACGACTCCTAATCTGCACTGTGTGTATGAGACTGCATGACCCATTTAATTCAGTCCTACTTCCACATCCCTCACCATAAAATAGGTCAACTAATTACCACAGCCAATATTTCATGCCTTTCAGCTTATCACGATGTTGATGATTGCCAAGGGATATTCTAATTTGTCGCTTAGTTTTTGATAGGAAACACGTTTGTTTTTTGTAGTATGGTCAACATAAGATTTACAACTGGGAGTATTCATTTTGCTGTACCTTATATTTCCTGCAATGCATCATATACTTTTGTATATATAGGTTGAGTACAATACTCATATCAGATGTTTACTATGTGAACAGTTAATATCGATGTGAGAAGTGCAAACATTTCAAAATATGCTTTTTCTGTATTTGCAGGCTTGCTTTCACTTAACGACTGGAATGATGACTTCACTGAATCCTCCTCCCAGCCTGACTGCAATATTGACACCACAGGGGTCTGCAACTCCTCAAACCCTCTCTGGAGCCTTGGTCTCCCTGACAACCTCTCCGGTGCCCTGACTCCTGCTTCCCCAATGCCCCCTCCTGGGAATATGACCCCACCTCCTTCTATAATATTGACCCCACCTCTTTTGGTGCCATTATTTTCCGACTGGAATGCTGCAATGGCAACGTGGGGCCTGGCATGGGAGCTGCAGGTATACGGGCTGGGTTGTGTGTTCTCTCTGGTGGCTGCATTGTCTGCACTAAGCTTATTGTGCCTCCCTCTGTGTCAACCATCTGGCTGTGCCAACTTCACCCTTCTGCATCTCCTGCAGTTGCTTATTGGCTCAAGTCGGGCTTTCTGGCTCATCTATGACCCCTACGGGCAGAGAGACCGCCTCCCTGTCGCATGGGCACGGCTCCTACATGAGGCCGGCTACCCATGTTTAACCGGAGCCTTTGGCATGCTGCTTGTGCTGCTTTCACCCCAGCTACTCTCCCAGAATGCACTACGGCGGTGTATTTGCTTGCTGGCTGCACTCATGCTGCTTCACATGGCCACAGTTATGGGCACAGTTGGAATATTATGGATTTTCCCTTCCTTCCCTGTTGTTTCTCTACTGCCCCCTGCAGCCTTCCTGCTTCTCTCGTGTCTCCTCTCCACTTCATACCTGCTGCTCTACTGCTGTGCCAGGGTTGAAGCCAAGCACATCTACAGGCTGAGGGAAAATTCCCCCGATCGTCTAGCATGCCAGGCCAGCCATTGCCCCTTCAGTGAGGCAGGTGTGTGGGAACGGGCAGCTGGAATGGGACTGTTCTCAGCACTTTTCCTCCTGGCATGTGCAGGACTCAGGCTCTATGCCATTCTTCATGCACTAGGACTGACTGGTGGTAGTATAGGGCTCATGCCCTGGCCCTGGTGGGTCTTTCAGCTGAGCTGCAGAGTATGTGAGGCATGCGTTTGTCTCAGTCTAGCTCTCATCCTCACACACCCACTCCTCTGCTGTGGAGTAGCTCGTCCCAAACTAAGTCGCTGGAATTCATGGTTTAACAGGTCATCCACCAAGAACACAGTTATTGCCAAACCCCAAATCCTGTCAAGTGGCTGGACCAAGAAGTCTGGAGAGACACTGCATGAAAGCTTATCACGGCATGAGAGTGAATGTGTGCCACTTTACACCCTAGCAGAGCTTCCCCTTGGAGAACCAGAAGGCCTGGACCTTAACTATCCCAGTAGCCCTCAGCTTGCCTCTTCACAACCTTCTAAAAATGGACTTTTGGTCTCCCAGTGTTCTTTTGTCAGCCTGGACTGTGATTCTACTGTAGATCTGAGACCTCCTTCTCCAATTGACTTGCGGCGAAGCATTGATGAGGCCCTAAACAGTGAGGCTCTGTTCCATCGCAGCCTGTTCAGCTCCTCCAGGCTGTCCCTTAGCACACGGGGGCCTCCAGATGGCCAGCCATGCAGAGGAATACCTGCAGAACCATCCCTCTATCGCACTGCATCATGTGGGGATGTGGATTTGCCTTCTGCACCATCGCCACCTGTACTACGGAGCAGCGCAGCATGGAAGGCCTCCAACTTCAGTTCCTTACGTGGAGGAACTAGAAGTCATGGAGGCCCTGCATCTTTTTATACTGGCTTTGGCTCTGGACGCCACTCACAGAAGCAATACAGGGCTCTGAGCTCCAGAGAGCGTTTGTGTGATCAGCAACACATTCGTACACAAGCTGATGAACTGGCTGTGCAAGCTGAATTCATAAGTGTCTGCAGACAGATAGATGCACTGAGTGTCTGCAGTGACACCATTGAACTGTAGGTTAATGGGACACGCATCAGGACTGAGTGGAGTGGCTCAATTTGAAGACTGTCTATAGCCAAGTGCATGAAGCCTAATCTCTCAAAAGGGATTCTGTTGGAGGTAGAACACTTATATATTAAATCAAATTTGCAGACTGTTTGGAAAATGTCACTGCAGTGATTTTGCTGCATCCTTTAAGAAAACGGGGGAACTGAAAATATAAAATCTGAGTTAGTACTGGACACACAACAGTTTTATGGCACCATACAATGTACCAGGAGAAAAGGAATTGATAGAGGGTTTAATTTACATATTCACAGAATCCGGATTTCTTGATGAGAGAAAAAGTGCTTCTGTGCCTTTTTCTAGTTTTCCCAATAACAGTTTTCTGCAACATGTTACGCAGTTTATTATTCAAGGCAGAAAAAGCTTATTGTCTTCAGAATGGAAAAAAAAGTTTTGAGTTGATTTTGATGAATGTATGGATTTTGCACATGGAAATATCTTTAAGGCAAAAGGCACTGTCGCTGTTTGGACAAGTAGCTTGTTTTGGTAATACAATTGATATGCAACTTTAATAGCAATGTACAATTAAAATGGGAAATAATAAATTTATACATACAGTATATACTGTATTTTGGCAACATTTAACTGGCAAGGCAAAACATGATAAACATGGAAGGGCTTTATCTCCAGCAGCAATATGGCTACATTTAGCACTTTATTTTTAACAAGATGAGGCATCACTGAGAGTGGAATGTGCTCAGGTGTGGCTTTACTTATAATATTTAGTTGTAAGAAAAGAGATTTAAGTAAAGACTAAGTTGAAAAAAATTAGTAAGGTGATCAAGTCTGTAATACCAATATAGCAATCATCAGTCTGTGCATGTATGGGGGAAATAGTTGTATAATTTTAGGCTCTTATTTCCTCCCCTAAGCAAATACAAAAGTCAAAAGATAAAATGTATCTTCTTCACTTTAGCTTTCATTCTTTTTGCTTTTGTACTAGGTAGAGTAGCACAAGTCAGAACTTCACTTATACATCAGTGTTTTTATAGGTAACAAGTCTATGAAAATTATAAGCTTGGCTGTTAGTACCATGCCTCTACTTTATAATAAATAAATGAATGAATGAATAAAGTGAGGGAGTGAAAAGATGGCTGGATGTACAAATTAATAAAACAAATCTTTACCTGAACTTGTTGAACGCGTGATCCATTTCAGGATTTGAGACCATGTCATCGTGAGCCATCCCATTCTGTGATGATATTTCCACGCACCAAGCATAGCCTGTATATAGTCTACGCACTAAAAGCCAATCCCGCCATCTAGTGGTGAAATGCAAGTTAATAATGATGAGAGAGCCTGTCAGATCATAACCATCTTTATTAATATGACCCTTTTGCACATCATAGCTGAGTGCACAGCTTTGGGAGGTACTCCTGTACAACAGTAATACATGAGCAGCAAAAGCCTGTCTTAGTCAGTATTCATTAACTCTGCCTAGAGGTCATTCACCCCAAAACTGCACAATGTTTTAACTCTGATTGTGCTTTACATAGCTATAGCACATAGATGTAATTTGAGATGCTCTGATGTCATTCTGTGTCAGATAGACCATGGTCTTGTATTCGCCCAGCCTAGGTAAGATCTTCAGGTCCTCACTTTAGTGAGCTGTTTTACAGAAGAATATTGTCAAAAAATAAGATAGTAACATAGAACATAATAAAGGACTATAATAAAATAGATTTCTTTGAGCAGTTTCTTTTGTCCAAAAGACTGTACAAATTTAGGGAACTGCCTGACTTGCCAGCAATCGCAGACAAAATAAGAGGAGCTGTTGTAAAGTAAACCTATTTTATACACTCTAAATTCAAACAATGACTCAGGCAAAAAGACAACAACGCACATCCACACAAATGGAGGTGACACCTTCATACATTACATTTTTCCTGGGAATGAATTAAGTCTAATGTTCACTGTATAGCATAAACATAATCACGTCAGGTATTACACTTGTATAGTGTACACAACTAACATTTTTTCTTACATTATTATCCAAACCCCAAAGGAGATGTGACTCTTCCAGGAAATGGAAACTGTGCAGTGATACAGCATTATGTCACAAACCTTAACACACAGATGACAAAATGTTGCTCTACTCAGATCAAAGTCACCCACACTGGAAAGTTTAGTGCTTAAGTGTTTCCATTACAAGGCATCACTACCATAACTGCAACCATGTAGTAAATTTGCTTGCAAGTCATTATTCTACTGTTGTATCCATAAGTGATATTTTATTTGGCCAAGAAAAAAGTGTGTACGTGTGTAGATACTGAATTCAAATGCTAAAATAAATTCCCACCATAGAGCATCACCGTGTACCATGGGAACTCTACACTTTGCTTTCATTTGTAAGGCGTGCAGGTGGAAAGGATCTCTGATGTTAAAGCTATCCCTTAGCTTCTGGTTCCATAGTCTAAGCCTGTTAACTGGAGAACCTAAAAAACATATTGAATCACGTTTGCAAAAGGTGTACATTGACTTCATGTATAAACTTCATTGTCTTCCATATGTCACTCATTTTTTAAGCCCAGTACCCTTATAGGGAGCAAAACACCAGCCGGGTACACAGTATTAAAGCTTATTGCTAGTAGGCCCACAGAGAAGACATTAAACAAGAAGAATTTTGGTTACATTGTCCACAAGTTGAAAAACAGTGAGAGTTACGCTATCCTGTGAGGACAAAGATATATAGGACATAAGAGGATTGTCACATGAGGAGAAAATGGAAACAAAGACTCACCAAAAAAAAAAAAAATCTTACTAAAAAGCCAGTTGCTTTTACACAACAGTGCACAGCAATGTCCGTGTCTGTGTTACGAAGGTAGAGTGCAGGATACCTGCACATCTGCTGCTGAACACACCTGGTCGGGAAAAACACACCATTGTTTCTTCAGAAGAGGATGACCAGGAGGAACAAGGGAGGAGATGAGGAATGTAGGAGAGCTCGGATGAATCAGTTGTGTTTGGTCACAGCTAGGGTCGTATGGCCTCTGTTGCCACTCTCAGTATAATCGCTTTTCATAACTATGTGAGAGACAAAACATGTCATTAGCATTCAATGCAAGGACAGCAAGAATGCATCAGTGATTCAAAAAGGTTCGTTTTAAACTTTTAAAGCATCCACCATGGTCCTGCTGTCCGCAATACCAAACCAAAAATGACACATTTATATAAATGTTAACATAATGATGGACTTTTCCCTCCTTCAGGTAGGTCCCTGCTACTAGTATCAGTTTGAAACACTGTCCCCTTAACAAGCTTTCAACCACGTAAAATGCCTATAGGGGAGTTCGACCAATCAGAAGTGGTAAACACAATATCATGCACATGACACACATCAACAACAACTACTACCCAGCTACCACACAGCTCAACTGGCTCCATGTCAGCTGTTTTCCTGATATAGCCACACATCTGGCTGGAGTTAGACTGACCATGGGTGTCGGCAACTGTGTATTTAAACCGATTTTCTTCTGTATTTACATGTTATGTGTTTGATGCAGACGACCTGGAGCTTGATCAGTGTTTCCCCACACATAGGTGATACTTGGGCACTGGTCCAAGAATGCGAACAAGCACCCAAGTATATTACTACATTTTTTTTAATTCCTTGGAATTGAGTGGCAAGACAGGGGGGGTGCACAGCAGTAGGAACATAAACTAAACTAATATGAAAGATGAAGCAAGATGATCTGCTAAAGCTTCTCTTTCGCTGTTAGCATAGACCTTAATTAGCATGTAATCGTGGGCTGAGCTAGTGAGCCTCATAATCTGCACACTTTCTTTGGCTATAGTGAAGAATATAACCATGACCATTCACAACCAATGAAGAGGACAGTGTCCTGGAATACAGTATTGCTTATGCTAATACAGAATCATTTACTGAATAAATAATTGATGACAATTCTTCAAGGCTAGTTTGCAATTATTGAGCGCATAATGTAGCCGGCTTCCCATTTAACCACACTGAATAATCCACTTCAACAAAGTTCACTCAACACGTTCTGAATCCCGGAATACGACCAACAGATTAACGCAAATGTCCAATTTATGTTGTGAATAACATTTGGAAGAATTACTGTCAGCCTCATCACACTATAACTCACCTGTGCTCACGTGATTAGTGAGGAGCCTCTCACAACTCGCGCTCCTCTGTATCGGGGACGGAAAACCGCAATCTAGGAAAAGTTGCTGATAAATTTGCAGGTTTTTTTTTTTCTATTAGTGGTTTTTACTGTTGAGTGAGAGGTATGATTTTTGTACTTGAACATACTTATATTTAGGATTTTATTTAGATGATATAATGATTGGGAGGTCAACATGATTTCAGTACAAAGGAAGCTCCGCCTCCTAGATTTACCTCATTACAAACACAGGGGATGCTTATTTGTTTGAGACAAATCCGCATCAATTCTACAATACATTTTGATTTAGAAAGTCATTAAACAAAAGCTGAATGTCATTCATGCACAAATAGTAAACCCAATAATTATGTCGATGTTAATTTGATAGTAAGTTACAAATTGCAGGAAATGAAGATAAACATTTAAAGCAGTATTGTTAGTTCCAGGAGTCAGCAAGTGAGCTAGGTGTAGTGACAGCTGAGCCTTAGGTCCAGAAACCCTAACACAATTGACCTTCAACAACAGCAGTGTCCCAATGACATATTACAGTGAGAAACACGGTTAGCTGTTAGAAAAAAATCCCAACTTAAATCACGATCAATAAAAAAATGATTCCGATTTCAACATATTCCCAAAATCCTCATTCAGCCCAAAATCTTTCCATGAAACTTAAAAGGTATAGATCAGACAAAAATGCTAACATTGATATCGATAAATGTAATCTGCGAAGACACACTCAGTGTCAGCACATTTAGCATTCTTGCCCACTATGCCTTTATTTTCTTGTAGTTTGCATACAGAGTAGATCCAGGGCTTATGAGCTGCAAAAGGATGCTAGGAGCAGCTAGAAATTAAACAAAGCGACCTCAAGGGAGAAAAAAGTAAACTTAAGTTTTCACTAAAGCTCCTACAACTCACAATCCCCTCCACCATGAAAAAAAACAGACATGAGGACTGAGTACTTACATGGCACAAAAGTATATCTACGATGAGTGCATAAAAGAGAGGAGAAGAAGAGAATTTCACATCATTCCATAAGAAGATATGAGGGGAAATATATATATAGTGTTTTGGGAGGACTGTATGAACTAAGAGGGGATTGCTGAGTGTCTGACATCTAAGTAAAGGCTTTAAGAAAAAAAAAATCCAGACAAAAATGGTACTGGAAACAGACCTGCCAACTCCAAAGTGGAATAATGTACAATCTTTGGGAGGAGTTTGGGATGCTTTGTTGGGAGGGAGCTGCTGCTGCTCATCCTTTCTAGTTAAGATGTAGACACTAGAATGCTGGAAAGTAGAAATATTTACAGTAGAAAAGTTCACTTCCTTTTTTCTATTCTAGAAGGACCGTAAAGATGTTTGGTACAGCAATAAATAAGAAAGTGTAACAAAAATAGATGAGCGGCAAGTTTTTCTTTCCCCCAAAAAAATTCTTGTAGGTTGCTGACTGGCGTTTGTAATCACTTTCTAATTATCATTACCATTAAATTTATTTTAAAGTGTTAGATTTGACACATGCAAAAACAGGGCCATTTTTGAGAACTGTATTTATTAGATATACCACTAAAAGATTTCGTCCAAAAGTTAACCATCATTAACTATATACTTTGCTAATGATGGCAAAGAGGAACATGGATTGATTAATGTGAACAAAAATCTATCCAAAACATTCTCCATTTTGCTTGACATGAAGCGAGAACGCTGCATCTTTCAACTGGGAAAATGAAGACGAGAGATTACAAATGTCAGATAGGGGAAGCTTTCACACGGGTCAGTTAAATATTGGCGACTTCAAAGCAGCTGCGCAATCATTCCACATTCACATGTGAATTGCTTCATCTTCCATTTTGTATTGGGGGGTGGGGACTGGGGAAGAGATACCGCTCTGATAAAAAGTGTAAAAGGTTGGCAGGTCTGTAATTGTGTTTAAGTAGCTTTTCAAAACTGGGCTTGTCTGGTCAAAATTCCTAAAAAGGCCATAATATTAAATACATGTGGTAATTTTTCAGGTTCAGGACATGCTATTTCCTGCACTGTTGTGTGTAAGTTTTGTTAATGGAACATTTTTTGTAATAAATAACTGAAGTCAACTGTAAAGAACTCCAGGATGCCTACTGTGTCACATTAAACATCCAGAATACCACTTAATACACAATCAGAAGCAGCTCAAATGACATCAGATTTAACCTTTAGCTTCACAGATGACTAGTGACATCATGAACATAGCAGAAGGCCAATTTACTTCTACTCAAGGTTAGAAAAAAAAAAGCAGAGAAACATTTTTGGCTTAACTCCTCCATTGAACACACCAAAAATTTTTATATTACAGAGATTATATTCAAGTCAGTTTGAGTTGAGAGTTACAAAAATGAAACAGAAGTGTTAAGAGGTGATTTTGGTCCTTGTCACAATCCTTCTATTTATTATTTATATTCCCACCTGGAACCAGGAGGATCCCCAAGGACGGGAATGGGTTGTTGGGTTTATTTTCATTCAAGCGAAAGAGAACATGGAGCAAACGCATATATTTAGCATGTTACAGTTACACTATCAAGCCAAAAGATTATGTCCACCTGACCATCACTCCCACATGCGAGCCTTCTTTGTCGAGAGGTCTTTGTGTGCTGTAGCACTACAGTTTCCCTTCACTGGAACCAAGACTGTTCCAGCATGACAATAGCTTTGTGCACAAATCAAGCTCCATGAAGACATGGCTTGCCAAAGTTGGAGTGGAACAACCCAAGTGTCCTGCATTGAGCCCTGACCACAACGCCATGGAACACCTTTGGGATGACCAGGAACGTGAACTTCCAGGCCTGCTCATCGGATAGCAGCACCTGCCCTCGCTAATGCGTTTGTGACCGAATTAACACAAATCCAAACAGCAAACCTCCAGAATGTAGTGGAAGGTCTTCCCAGAACAGCGCAAGTTATTATAACAGCAAAGGGGGAATAAATCTGGAATGAGATATTCAAAAAAGCACACGAGTGTGATGGTCATGCGTCCATAAACTTTTGGACGTATAATGCATATTGCATTTTTTTTTTTTAAGGTCCATCAGTAAAACAGCTGAGCAGCAGCTTTCCTTTTGCATTCATGTGGTATTTCCCCCAGTGTCAGGGGCCTACACAATGGCCCTCATGCTTTTACAAGATGGTCAAGCAATAAGTAAAAACAAACATTACTTAAAGTCTTGCAATAGTTTTACGTTTATTAAGTCCCTTAGTCGGAAGCAACTGCCCGAGGACGTCTGCCAAGTCTTAGATTTTAGTTTAATAGCTTAATTAATGCCAGTTTAATCGCTACCGTCCATGCCGAGGACTCTGTGACCCGGCTTTATGGTGCTGCTTTTGACCTAGGGTTAATTCATTTTCAAATAAAGATTTCTTACAGTAGACATTTTGACATAGTGATAGTCTCTGATTAAAGACAAGGATTCATGTATTTTCTCACAGGACTTTAAGTGTTTATGTTTTCTTCTACTGTAATATTGCTTATATTTTTGATTGCGTCAACATAGACTTTCCAAAACCTGATGATTTGAAGAATGAAGGTAACTACTGAAGAGAAGAAAAACGATTAGGCTGAGACAGTAGAGACATCAGTAAAGACGAGCTCCTCTGATTATGATTATAAAGTCCCTGAGGACTATAAAGTCCATAATCAATTCAGATTAATAATGAATATATTAAGGGTCACTCACATCGTACACAGAGAACCGTTTGAGTTTCTCTTGCCTAAGTGAAAGATAAACACCACAAGACAGGGCTTGGTGTCAGTGGGAGTCAGCGGAGTGACTTATCGCTGTGTATGTGAAAGTGGTCCACAAGGCGTGAGAAACGAGAGATACAGGCTATTTTTCGGTCTCAGCACCTGTGTGTCCTGAGCGCTCTGTGAGGCTCTGCCTGACAGCTGCTGGAGCGGTCACTGCGCACGGCAGCATTGTGTAAGAGGCACTGAGAAAGAGCCACAGAGACAAGGTGACTGACGGCTCAGGCGGCCCGAGTGGAAGCGAGCAGAGTGGGCGGAGACTTACGAGTGCAGGCCATGGACGCCGCCCTCCACCTGAGCAGACATGGTCCTCTTCTCGAACTTCAGCTCTCCAGAGTACATCATAGAGCTACACACAACACAGAAAACAGGCATTACTGAAACCTCCAAATCAGTGGTTCTCAATGTGGGGTCTGACAACCCCCTAGGCTAGGGGACCTTTATTTGGATTCATTTTGTTCCAGTAATTGAAAACACAACTCGCCATGATGTATCTGAATAGTTGGATTAGGTTTATAAAATAAATCTGGACTGAGGGGGTTGTTGTAATTAATTTCACAGTTAAAAGGGTTTCAGGCTGCAAAAAGAGAAGAGCGAGAACGGCCAGACTGGCCAGAGCTAACAGGAAGGCTACGGGGGGGGAAAAAAAACGTACATCAGGTTTTGGTGGAGTTTCCTAGAACTTCAAATAAGACCAAGGACCAATTAATACCATTTTCTAACTTCCCCTTTACAGTATTTGTACTGAGGAGACGATCTCTAACACTGGGTAGATATTACAATAAGAAACCATCTAATTATAATAATCAAAAAAAATAAAATAAAAAAGCACTGTTGCTATTTGACAGCAAGGAAACACTGGTGTTATTTTCAGGTAGACAGGCATTATTAATACATTTATAGATCCGGTCATTCCCATAATGTTTACTATGCACCCGTAGCATTTTCAGTGCTTTAAAAAACAAACAAACACAAGAGCCATGGCCTTACCGTAGGATGGACAGGCTCTTCGCACCAATATCTTGGCAGCCATGTTGGATTCCGGCGATGAGGTATGGCACGAACTTATGGATGGAGCCTTTATCCTGAACCGAGCCTGATACACCCTGAGCTACCTTTACCTTATCACCCTCACTGTAACACACAGAAACACAAACATTCAGCTATGCAGAGAGAACAGCACACAAAAATCAACAGGTTACAAAGATGTTTGATATTTTTAATTAAAAACATCCAAAGATATTAAGAGTCATTTCCCCCTCCGTTATGTGTCAGGATCAGGTTCTATGAGTCATGCTAATAATAATAATAATAATATGGTTAGACCACTTTGTAACAAAGGGGAAACAGACGTGTAAAAAGATAACCGGACATTGTACATAGGAGGTAAAAATATGACTTTAGTTCCCTATATATTTCCTCTTCACACATTGGTCATCAAGCCTGAGCAGAGGCTAAGATCTATAAATATTATAATATAATATCTAATATAAACCACAACATTGCTAATAACAGAGATTAAGACAAGTTATAAATAAAGCATGTTATACATGTCTACATATTATATCATGTAAAGAAATAGCCTGGGCAATTCAACTGTAAGCTTAAATACGTGAGCATATTTGAGGGCGTTTACCTGAAATAGCGTTTTTGGCTGCCGCTGTTTTTCTCCATGGCGTCCAAAGAGCCCATACCACGGTACTTCTTCAGTCTTACGCCGTCTGAGAAAAAATACTCACCAGGAGCTTCTGTGGTTGCCGCAAGCAAGGAGCCCATCATGACTACAACAAAGCAGGACAAACAGGTAAGAGGAGTGGCACTGCAAAGAAACATACAAGCAGAATGTTTACATTACAGGTCTGATCAGCTGCTGACTGCTACCTGTGGACGCTCCCAAAGCGAGAGCCTTCACTACATGTCCAACAGTCTGAATGCCTCCGTCTGCGATCACCGGCACGCCGAAACGCCGGGCGTACTCCGCCACTTTGTACACAGAGGTGCCTTGTGGTCTACCACATGCCATCACTGCAGGCAAACACACACGTTAAAACTATCGAACGTACATACATGACGCAAGTATGCGTCAAACATATTATGATCTCTCACACACCTTCCTGTGTGATGCAGATGGATCCACAGCCCATGCCCACTCTGAGAGCATCCACACCTGCGTCGATCAGATTCTTCGCCTGTGCAGCGGTCACGACTACAGAGACGGGGAAAAGAACGAGAGTCATAAATGGAACATCAAGTCATGAAAACAAAGAATCAAATAATAATTATCAGCTGCCTCAGTCTTCTTTTAAAGTCACTCCTAAACATTAGAGCAAATGATTTTCTGATTACATTCCCTGAGATGTTCAGCGTTTTTAATCCAAAGAACAACTAGCTATGATGACGTGATAAAGTCATCAAGAACTTAAAAACAAGTATAAATATTGCCATTTTCACACAACTAGATAATGCATTTGAATCTGCCAAATAGTTGACTAATCCAAGCTGGATTACGTTTAAGAAATAATTATGTGCTGCGTTTCATATATGTATATAGAACCCTAAGACCCACACAGAGCAATTTATTATTAAATATAATTTAATATAATTCTGGCCTCCAGTACAAGTTTTGGGTTTGAATGAAATCTAAACAGCAGAAAAGGGGGGGGGAGGCAACCCAAACTTGGTGACCCACCATTTCCTCCCACCACCTGGAGCTCAGGGTACTTCTGTTTAATGTAGTTGATCATGCTGATCTGAAACACAGAGTTCCCCTGAGAGGAGTCCTGAAAGGCAAACACAGCGTATAAAACACCTCAGCAAAAAAACAAGCAACACATTTGAGGGAGGAAAAAAACAATGAACTTCTAAGGTATAAATATTTGGTATTATATTGGTTTAAAACTTTTTACATTTTACATTGATCAGTCAAATAAATTTCAGTGTTAAAAACGTGTTGATGACAAACTGAATATAACTGCTTTTAAAACTAGATTAAAAACATTCAACAGTTATACTATGTTCAACTTTTATAGTCATGTTCAGAGTCAATTAAAGAGCGAAAAGTCAAGAAAATAGACAACAGCGTCGCGTTACGTTAACCCTAACCCCTCCCCCTCAGAGACGTACCAGCACCACCACGTCCACTCCAGCCTGCGTGAGCAGGTCCAGCCGGTATTTGTCGTCCTCGCGCGTGCCGATGGCGGCGCCACAGAGCAGCTGTTTGCGCGAGTCTTTAGAGGCCAGAGGGTACTCTCTGTTCTTCTTCAGATCAGTGCGAGCAATTATGGCCACCAGTTCATCATGGTCATTCACTATGGGCAGTTTACCTGTCAACAACAAAACTCACCATCAATAAGGATCAGGATCAATGAAGGCCAGAAAAATGACCACCACCACTGAAAGCACTTCACAAGAAAACAGACCTTTCTTGCTGCGCTGCAGTATGTCGTTGGCCTCTTTTAGAGTAACTCCTGCTGGTGCAACCACTAAATCATCTCGCTTAGTCATCGCCTGGCAAATTCGAATCACAATCACAAACAATCACAGCTTTAACACGTTGTAATGTAATCTTACTACAAGCCGGACCTTAAGAAGCTGGAGTATCAGCTAAAATAAATTTAGACATTCTTGATAAAGAACCGTACTGGTATGATGATCATTTGTTTACAAACCTCCTCCAATGGCCTGTCATAGTCTTTCTCTGACAGGAAATCGATGTCTCGTGACGTGACGATTCCCACCAGCTTGCTGCCCATCTTGCCAGTTTCGGTCACAGGGATGCCGGAGAAGCCGTGCCGCACCTTCGCCTCGAACACGTCGCCGACCGTGTGCTGAGGGCTCATCACTACTGGATCTGTGATAAAGCCCTGCTCAAATTTCTGCCGCAATCACATTCAGTTTTAATGATTAGACACTTCATCAGGAAGCGTGGTACGCAATTCAAGAGCGATTAAAAGTCCGAGATTCACCTTAACTTTCCGGACTTCGTTTGCTTGGAACTCTGGTGTGCAGTTGTGATGGATGATGCCGATTCCACCCATGAGCTGAAACACGAATGAGAAAAAAAGGTCAAGGCCAAGAGTCATATTACATCTTGGCTGTGATGTATTCTGAAGCGACCCGGCCTGCCCTGCTTCCTCTGAAGAGCACACCTACACGGCAAGAGCAAGCCATTTTTCAAAACTGATACTAAATAAGTAGCCACATTTTCCCAGAGTTCATTTAACATGACTATGTGCTGTTACCTGAATTAGCGATAAACACAAAGCAAAAATCGCATTTAATAGGTAAGCTAGTGGCCATTTTTGCAGTCAATATAAATAGAGCACGAGGAATCTCGGCTTGCCCGGCACAGGCTTCGTCGCTTCAGAACGGGCCAGGGTGCATGTTTGTGGTCGTGTGAGATACTCACAGCCATAGCGATGGCCATGGACGACTCGGTCACAGTGTCCATGGGAGATGAAATAAGTGGCGTCTTCAGGGTTATCTTCCGGGTCAGGGCCGAGGTCAGATCCTTAATAACGACATCAAACCAAACATGAGCGTCGCGACTGATAACAAAAAGCTACAGAGTGCTACGAAAATATCCTACAGTGTAATACGTGTACGGATGGAGCCACGGTGACGGCACGTTTCACAGGGAAAAGAGCTGCGTGTGGATTAGAAATTAGCTCGACGTGACATACTGCTATATCAGTACTGATAATGAATCACACCCGACAAACGCACTTCCCTGAAACATGCTAGAAAAGCAGTGTAGACTACTAGTAGTGTCCATAAAAGAAAAGAACTGGGCAAATACTCAGTTTATGAGGTCGCAAAAGGATTTTAAACCAAATTGTTTTTCAAGATGCAAATTAAGAGAATTATAATTCATCATTCTGACAGGACTGATTACTGTTTAAAAAAAAAAGTCCCTGAGAATACACTACCAGTCAAAAGTTTAGACACACCTTCTAATTCAATGTTTTTCTTTATTTTTATGACTTTAAAAGAGACTGGATAATGATGGACTGTTGTTTC
>JAQQZR010000037.1:5491741-5501923 GCA_030068235.1 Notoglanidium macrostoma | reverse complement strand
CAAGAAATGCCACTAATAAGCTTTTAACGAGGCGCACCTGTTCACTGAAAAGCATTCCAGGTGACGACTTCATGCAGATGGGTAAGATAATGCCCACAATATCATCAAGCTAAATGGGGGCCACTTTGAAGAATATAAAATATGAAACATATTTTGTTTGTTTTTACACTTTTTTGTTTACTACATAATTCAGTATATGTGTTGCTTTACAGTTTGAGGTATTCAGTATTGTTTTACAATGTAGAAAACAAACAAAAAAAGAAAGAAACACCTATGAAATAGAAGGTGTGTCCAAACCTTTGCCTGGTAGTGTAGATGAAGAAGTGGTTTCAAGGTTTTCGAAGGGATCATGAACAGTGACTCTGCAGAGGTTTTGCCGCACAGGGAGCTAGCACGTAAAGCTCACATGCTTTCAAAACAAAAGCAACAAGCTGGATTCTGGGAAGAGTAACTCGGAAAGAAAAGGTGACTTGAACGACTGTTACTTTTCTTCTTGTGCAAGTCGTTTTCTGAGTGAAAACAACATTAAAACGCAAGCATTTTTTATGAGATAAAATATTAAAGGGTGGTCAGGAACAATACAGCATCCGTTATAAAAAGTCTATAATGGTTAAATACAGGTGACCGTTTCTGTAACCCACCTTTACTCAATGTGAACGTATAGGTCACCAAACATGTGTTTATGAATAATATAATCTAGTTCTAAAGCGTCGTGCCAAGAAACGTCCCGTTAATGTTCTTCACTTCAGTCTCTCAGAGGACGAGACGGACACACAGGCCGCCATTAGTGATCCCATGACCCTGATGACAACCTCTGTATAAATGAGAGTAAGTGAGACTGACTCGGTCTCGCTCGCTCTCGAACACGCAGACACAGGGTGCTACAGTGAAGAGCCTGAGAGTGAAACGCACATACTGCCTCCATTAGAGCGCATTAGCGATCGTGTCTGGATTGTGGCCATAAACGGAAACCACTACTTTACTAAGTTAATCGCAGCTGACATCATCAAAGATAGCGCTTTGTGCTATTCCTGTAGAAAAGTACGAGGCAATGACCTTCTTTCCTTCTATCTTTCCATCCTCCTCCCTCTCTCTCATCTCGCCGCTCTGTCTGTTTCTCTGTTTCTATGGATACGGTTTCAAGGTTGCCATAGAGCTCAAAGCCATCTCCCTGACAGATGTCCTGAGAAGTGGTGGTCTATAAAAAAACAGTAGCTCTTTACTCACTCTTCTCTTGAAGACTACTCGGCACGTATGAAATCGTCGAGTTCCTCATAAGGAATATAAGCGTTGGAGTGTATTTACGAGATTACTTTTAGTTAAAGGTGTGATTGGTGATTTTTTTAGTGGACGTTAACTGATTAAAACTCAAAATATGGCGTCCTTGCTTTAGCTGAACCCAGAAATACAACTGGAAGGCAAGTTCAGGCACCTCCCTGTTCTAGTGGTTAAACCACATCGTTTGTTTTTTCCAACACAGATACTGGAGTTTCTCCTGCGAGAAGATTTATTAATAGCTACTGCAAAACAAAGAGTCCTACGCCAAATATTGCAAAAAAAAAAAAAAACCGGTCTGATTTCAACCTGTTTTAACACACCGAGCTCAACCTGGGTCAGGATATTTATTAGCTGATGAGTAAAACAGCAGTGTTTTGGAGCAGGGAAGAGCACTAAAACGTGCCTCGGTCCTTCCTACGTCACCTAAACACAATGAAAAAATAGCGGATACCAGATTTACTAATGAGGAGTCCAAATGGGCTAATTTGATTCTCCGAACGCACATGAGAACTTGATTAGCTTAGCCAGATTGAGTTATTTGAGAACACTGCGCTCTCTGGTTTTGCCTGGAAAGGACACGTACTGTACATCGAGACTCGAAACCATGAACAGAGAATCATGGTTTTGAGTCTCATTATATAGATCAGTGATTAGCTAATGCAAATAGTACGGAAGCCTGCTCATCTAAGGAAAGCAGGCGCGTAACTTCATTTAAGTAGTCGTGGTTCAATCTGTCTTTCGAACAGACCAATATGAGCATCAGCCTTTCTAATTATGTTATGAAACACAACGGCAATATCTGTCATGTCCCTACACAAACACTTTAATTATGAAAAAAAAAAGTTTACCCATGTCAAATCACGAGCATTTAGACCAGATTTAATTCATTTAAGGACTCGCAATAGCAATTACACACCCTTGATTGAGTACTTATCTATATATTTAGTCATTTATTGTGTGCACAAGGCTGTATTTTTATACAGGCATGTAATACTTTGTATTGAATAAGCCTGTTCCTCAGCATGTTAACATGCTTACAAACAAGTTAGAACAACATCAGGCCATGTCAAATCGTTAATAATCCTGTCCCCTGTAACACCCATCCAACCTGCTGTTCCAAGTCTGACTGATTCGAACACACTCATGACCTTATAAGGTTAGTGAGCTAATTTAAAATATCCTTTAATCTCAGAGAGAATATATTACAGTGGCGCATAAGTTTGTGGCCTAGTAAATATCTTTCATTATTCACCAAAAGTCCTCGTGTTTTAGGTGGTTTATCAATCAAGCATAGAATTTCATATTTATCATTGCCTTCTATTCTTATTCAATAGTGGGGGGGGGAGTGTAAGACAACATTGCAATCATCATTTCTGTGGCCAAGAACTGGTTCACCAAGTTTTGAAAAGGTGAATTTGAGCTAGATGATAAGCCAAGAAGTGGTAAACCAAAGTAAAAAGGAAAATGAGGAGCTGCAGAAACGGTTGGACGGAGATGCGACACAATCGAATCGAGAGCTGGCAAGACGTTTGAACATCGGTCATTCTGCTCTTCTAAGGCATCTGAAGGCAAGGGGAAAGATTGTGAAAGTTGGTAGGTGGGTTCGACATGCACGTTCAGAGAGGAATATCGCTCAACACCTGCATTACGCTGCTCGCTCGTCATCAAAAGAAAAGAAAGGTTTTCTGTGGTGTATTGTTATTGGGAATGAGACAAGAGGTTAGGACGAGAAAAAGCTCTAGGTCACTCCAAAGTCAATACACACAGCAAAAAAGTTGTACTTTGAAAATCCTTTTGGAAATCCTCCAGCCTGGAGAAACTGGCAATGCTGAACTTTACAGTGATCAGTAGATCAAATGAAGTGGGGGGGGGGAACCAATGAAATACAATCATCCAGCGGCCATTCACTAATGAAAATCATCGTCCTTCATGATGATGCAAAGCCACATGTTGCAATAGCGATGAAAGACACGCTTTTAAGCCTTGGATGGGAAGTTTTACCACATCCAGTATACATCAGATTTCCACTTCTTTAGGTCACTGCAACATTACTCTCTCCCAACATTTCATAAAAGTCGAGGATATATACGAAATTGCATACATTAATTCATTTCCTCGACACCAAAGTCCTTCTTCCATGACGGTATTCATTCTTTGCCAGATAAATAGCAGAAACTCATAGAATCTAACAGCAATTACTTTGAAGACTAACTATGGATTATTTTTGAAAGTCACGAATAAAGTTTGTTCAGAAAGGCCACACACTCAAGCACCACCCCTGTGTGTGTATGTGTGTGTGTGTGTGTGTGTGTGTGTGTGTGTGTGTGTGTGCATACACATATATTCACTGAAAAAATGATGGTCAGGCAGATTTAAGAGTCAATAAACTAGTTTACATAAAGAGTAGTTTATGATCAAAACATGGTTTCACTGCTTATGCTAAACTTAAACAAGTTTCTAATTACTAGATTGAATTATGCCGAGTGAGGAATTCTCTCATGAGGAGTACAATTGCAGGGTGGTGATGTGGTTGTTGCAGAATGCCACAGAAATGTGGTCAAGCCTCAGTTCGGGTGCGGCCGTGGAGTTTGAATCACGTTATAGGTACGAAAACATCATCCACATGGAACTGATCTACACGCTTGAATTAAATCAATTCAATAAGCTTTTTCAGTCTAGGGCAGGTTTTTCAAGTTTGCGCAGCTCTAATCCCATCTGCCCCAACGTATAGATGCCTACATTATTAGTTCAGTAACCGTATGAGGTGTGGCTGGAGCAGGCCAATGGGTACTGAATCGGTGCAGCGTATTTCTGATCTGACTCACGGGTTGTCAACCTTGGCTTGCTTTAACGATTTGCCTGTCGTCAACTTAGAGGTGGCTTTTAATCAGGTAAATAGTTGAATTAGGTGTGTTCAGGACACCACGGGATGAGGACTTACTTGTAGGTGAGGCCGTCTCCTATAGCAAAGAGCTGTTGGGCAGTGAGTCCATCTTCTGGTACATAGCCTGTCCCTCCACTGATCAGGTAATCAGCCATGCTGTAGAGAAGCGCACACAATGTATAAACAGAAACTTTGTCATTGGCAATAATGGGACAGTTCTGCTAGACACATAGCAAAGGATGGAAAATGCTGATCTAGACATGCATTTTGTGGTCCTAGTCTACGCTGTTATTACAGGTTTGTGGATTTGTCCTCGCAGGCCATGGAGCTACAAACCTAATATGCTAATAAAACATCAAGTTCCTGCACATATCGTGAATATCCTTATTATTAATACAGTAATCAAATATCACTTGATGTTCAGCAACTATGCACTGAATCCCAAGAGGATCTCCACTCCTTATATAAGTGCACCACATGGTGTGTAGAGCATTGCCTCTACACTCTACCCTACCCCAACTGCACTATACATCCTATACATCCTGTATGACTTAACCTTACTCGATAGCTATAGATTAACGGTTTACGTATCCTACGTAACACTTTACGTAGTGAACTACACCCGATACAGTAGCGTTTGGGATTCAGCCACTGATTTTCTTCAGCCTGTGCGCTTTTCTGTCGATGTATCCTGTAAATAATACCCATTCGCTATCTCTTCCTTCCTCTTTTGGAGTAATAAACATGAAAGTGAGCATTAAAACGCTAAAATAGCACTTACGCGACTGCTGAAGATTCGGCGTGGGGTTTTCAGCAGACAGAACAAAGATACGTAAAAACGCTTCCTGAGCTGAAATGTATGAAGACAGAAGAAAAGAGGAAAATGAAGGCCCTGCTCTCAGGTTACTCACATGGCGGGCGCTTATAAAGCCTTCATAAGACGAGAAAACAACCCAAAACAGTAAAGCTCGTTGTTAGTCAGTTGTTCATGTGTAACGGCTGAGCAGCGCGTGCTCCATCTGCACGAGGCTCCAATTTTCGAATCTTTCGTCCCACGTTAGGGGAGAGAGAAAAATGGTGCTGCGGTGACGTCACGGCGCCTGTAGGTGGCTCTGTTGGGTTGTTATTATTATTTTGCACGAGCGTTCCGTGTCCATGAAATAGTACCGTAAACATCCTGCTTCGTCTCCGACACGGAAGTGTTCCCTTTACGGAAACAGAAACACAAAGAGCTAGCACATATCTGAGAGCATCCGAGAGTTTGACACAAAAAATTTAATAAAGTGAAAAATAAACATCTCCTAAAGGCTCTGAAGTAGAGGCGCGCGCGCCAAAAGCACCACGGAAAACCAGCCCAGTACATACAAAAAGAATCACTAAACTTCCTCTTTCCTAAATCTGTGCATGGCTTTAAAGTGTGCTTTATTGTTATTATTACGTATACTCCAATAAACGAAAAAATAGCAATGAAAGTTTTTCACCGACGCACAAGATAATGCATTTATTTGTCTAGCACAGGCTCGAACGAATCGGTTCATTGATCCGACTCTTTCAGACGTAGTTGACGCGCATACATGAACAGCATAAATGCAAATCTTTAAGAATACATACGGAGGCAGGCACATAACGTCGAAATGAGTCTATACTGGCTTGAACACTTATTCAAAATGGAGATATAACATAGAGTAAGCCATCATGAAACAATTTAGGCTATACTTAGAAAAAAAGGTACAGTCAGAAAATCAAAATATTGCAAAGAAAAAAAGGAGGGACGAATCATCTGGGAGTCAAAAGAGTCGATTCTTCTTAGGGACCTGAGCCAAATGATCTGACTTACGGAAATGAGACTGTATTCCCATCACTAGTGAGGAAACCATCTTGTACTATATATAACTATAATTATATGTGTGTGTAATTATAGTTATATATAATTATATGTGTGTAATTAATATATATCTGCACAATGCCTCTAATCTCCAACCCTCAGACCAAAACTTTGATCCGCATGGCAAAAGTTCAAAAGTAGCACTATTCTGCCCTACACTCACTTACCTGGCAACATTGGAGGACATTTTAAACCTGCATTTTTAACTCTGTTATAACAATAATATCACATCTGCAGAATTTGTGGAGTTAACAAGCTAAAATACCACAGATAACCATGTTCCAGTAAATATAAACCCTTGGTTTGATAACCGTCATTTGCTATGTAATGTACATTTAACTTAATTTTGTCCAGATGTTGCAGCTTAGTGGAATTGCTTTATGCATCAGCTAAACCTGACTAAATTTAGACCAAATGCATACTGTAGGCTGGACAAAATGTTCTGAAACACTTCTGAAATGTGGCATTAGCACCGTTATAAATGAGAGACGTTGTGAAGCAGATTAGCTGATCACACTGAAAGCAAGTCTGCGCAACATTAAACCACTGACTTTGTTATGTAAAGTTTCACTGTGTGTTATTTTCCACTGTATAGCATTTCTTATGAGTGAAATGTTACTTTTATTGTTCCTGTTAAAAAGTCTCACATGATGCATTTGTGTAAGTGAGCACCTTTAATCTGCCACTTCGAGCAGGGTTTCAGTTCTAAACCACAGATTAAATATACTCTTTACTAATGTAATCCTCATGCTCATTTTCACTCTGCTGACGGATAAGAAGGCAAATGATCATATTTGAATAGTGCTGAAGTATTTAAAAGTTATACAAGAACATTAAAACGAGGAAGTGTTAATGTTCTCACATTATATTTTGTTATACACACTCTCGTTTCTGTAGTTGTACTTCTGCTATCAGGCTACAGTAATCCTTATAGGGATTTTAAGTAAAAATTGACATATACTTCCTTTCAGTAAGAATAAAGTAGGACTAAATCAAATGTATCTGTGACCCTGTGCCCGGCCTGCAGCTCGGCCCAAGCTCTCAGTGGCTAAGAGGATTGTAACACGTCAGTTCCAGGTACAGATTCACTGTGCTTTTTAAAGGCAAACTTTAACACAGAGGGTCAAAAACACTTCCCAATGTACTCTGGCTACTTTTTGAATCAAGCCTTTGGTAAATCATACTTTAGTGAATGTTTTAGACCAAGTGTCCAACCTATCCTCCATCATAATTTTGCAGTTACATGAAATTATGTAGTAAACTGGTTATAGAATACTGATCTACTGAAATGCACATCTGAATATAGGTGACAGGTTCCCACTCTAGAGACACGTGTGAGTGTGTGTGCATGGGACATCATTAGCATAGAAATGAAAACACGCTCATGTTAACAGCCAAAACTGCTATTGTTACATATTGAACTGGAAGAAATGTGCAGGCTATTAGACTGAGTTTCAAAAAAATTGAGAATATAAGTGTTGAGGATTTGGTACTGAAAAGCAGAGGCATGAGATTGGTTCTTGTTAGAGTAGCTTTAACAGGGATTTTAATCTTACTTACAAGTAAAAATTTAAAGACAAAAGCATGTTTGTTTTTGTTTTTCTTGTATTTAAGACATTCAAGAAAAATCGAAACAAATGATTTTAAATGTCAACATGTCTCGCTGTCTTCTCCTATCGCTCACTTGCACCTGTTTTCTCCTACTCTCTTGTGAAGAGGACAGTCGGGCAGATACAACATTATAACGATTTGTTCCACACCACCACCATTAAAACGTGCTAATAACAAATAAAGCCTTTATCACTTAACACCTTTTTCCTGGCATGCCGTTATTCCTCTACCATTCACAAAACTATTGGCTGATCAGAAATTCCAGTACACAGACATACACAAGCATGTGTGTTGTTTTTAAGAAATGTGGCAGCGTCTCACCTCTCTGGTTCGTACCCAGCCTGGATGCGGGTGGCACTGTAGCGCTGGGCCGCCGTCTCGTGCCCGTGCCCATGGCCATGTTGCGTGTTGTGGCTGAAAGGGCCATGAAAGTGGTGCTCCGAGTCTCTCGGAGAGAGCCATGGCCTAGCTGGCTCTGTGTCTCCTACAATGCGGCGGTAGTCGATTTGGTAGCTGTCGCGTTCCTCATCAGTGTAGCGCTCAAAACCATGGCCCTCCATCAGGGCAGCCACAAACTGATGCCCCACGACTCACCCCAGAACAGCTAGTGCACTTCTGAGTGCGCATTCAATGGGGGTCACGCTGGAGCCACACACACACACACACACACACACACACACAAAAGTTTTATCCACAGAAGCTGGATTGGTCCTAGCAGGAGAGCAGTCTGAGGGTCATCCAATACACATCATGCAAGCAGCCGATTAGACTTTGCTCTAAAACGGTGGGTTCCTCCCACATTAAATAAGTCTGTAATAAGTGATCTCCAGAGCTGCCTGTCTGGTGTTACTGCAGATGACTCCTGTTGGCTTAGACAGACTGTTCTTAAACAAATCTTTCCTCAGGGACGAGAGGAGACGAAGTCACCACTTCACCACACAGAGTGGCAAGTTACAGCAAGGAACCAATGGAAAAGCAGAACGCAGGGCTTGGATGAAAACAAAACCCTAATTTGTTTAGACTGCAGGACGATCTCTCTCTCTCTCTCTCTCTCTCTCTGTCTCTCTCTCTCCAGCTTAGCTCTGTTTCTGACAGAAACGCGTCACTTTCACAAAGAGGATTGCAGCATTAAGAGTGTATTTGTGTGTGTGTGTGTGTGTGTGTGTGTGAGTGTATGTGTGTGCTCAAGTTGGGAGGAGAAACTGGAGTGCACGCTGGGTAATGGAGGAAAGATAGACGAGGGAGGGCACTCAGGTGCTGCACTCCCCTTGTATTTTCTCCAAGATAACACTTCTTATGTGCATGTAAGAGTGTGTGTCATGCGTAAATGCAAATAATTTGTGTATGTGTGCATGCGTGTGTATGGGTGACTTGTGTACATCTCCACAATTCTGCGGTTGCATACACCCATGTGTGAAAATGTGAGGGTGTGTATGCTGTGCAATGTATGAGCAAGTCATGGAAACAGGTTTCTCCCTCGGAGACAAACAGAGTCAAATCCCAGAGTGTGCTGGTTGTGAAGGGTTCTCCCACTAGACTGGCTGGTTGTGCGGCAGAAACACAGGACTCAGATGTACTCTTTAAACTAACATCCGCACTGGTACAAGTTCAGGCAAATACACAGCTGAAATGTCTTACTTACAAGTGACTTACATTTTAACTGTTCGTTTTTTCCAAGGGATTCAATAGACATTTCTAATCTCTCACACTCCAGCATCAGTATTCATCTCCTTCTTGTCCCTCATCTGTTTTAGATGTGTTTTCCTTATACATCAGGGGCTTTTCAAAATTTTTGTTTTGCAGCCAGGGACCTGTACTACCTCTACTTTTTCATCCGAGCACTGATTTACTTCACAAACATCATCTAGCCATTCAAATATAAGGCACAATAGGCAAATATGAACCATCAGGTTTGTTTACTGGAGCCATCAGAGCTTTCCATTTCTGAACTTTATACCCACAAACCCAAAACAAACATTTTGTATCATATTAGCAAGATGTTACCTAGTTTCCTAGATTCAAGGTGACATTATTTATACTTATATTTAGGAACTATTGGGTTTTAGGTCAAACCCTTTCAATTTGAGTGGCCTATAAATATAACCATAATAACTAAATAATAGCTAAGTATAACAACACTGATAGTAGTTGACAATGAAAGAACGTCTACCACTATAACAATAATAGGCTAATAATAATCTCCTTGGCTATACACTACCAGTCAAAAGTTTGGACACACCTACTCTTTTTCATAGGTTTTTCTTTCTTTGTTTTTTGCTTTCTACATTGTAAAACATTACTGAATACATCAAAAGTATGAAGCAACATTTACAGCATATACTGAATTATGTAGTAAACAAAAAAGTGTAAAAAAAAAAGAAAAAACTAAATATGTTTCATATTTTAGATTCTTCAAAGTAGCCACCATTTACCGTGATGACTCAATCAGCATTATCTTACCCAGCTTCATGAAGTCGTCACCTGGAATGCTTTTCAGTGAACACGTGTGCCTTGTTAATATGGA
>JAQQZR010000037.1:5470078-5482078 GCA_030068235.1 Notoglanidium macrostoma | reverse complement strand
CATGCAAACTCCGCACAGAAAGGCACCCTGGGTGACCCGGGGTTCGAACCCAGGACCTTCTTGCTGTGAGGCGACAGTGCTAATCACTGCACCACCGTGCCGCCGCTTTCTGTTCCTATTTAATATTTATTAAATATTTATTCAATATTTCTATTAATATTTTTCATTCCAAAGGATATTACCAGCAGCAATGTGTGTAAAAAGTAGGATCGTACAAATATTTACATGAATTTTTTTTAGCATTTTGCACGTCCTTTCGTTTGTCTTTAATGACAGCGTGCACTCGAGCTGGCACGGATTCCACAAGTTTGCGCAACCTGGTGATCTATGTTAGATAAGATCTATCAGGGTGTTGTCTCAACATGTGCTTCAGCGGAAGAGATGAGACTCTTTTTGAGTTGCTCGATGTCGCAAACATTTGATTTCTTTGTTTGTAACTTGTTCAACATTCGGAATGTGGTCTCAGATTTGGAGCCTACAGGATGTATATTCACACTGCTCCTTATTCACATTGACTGGATCCTTGAAACACTGAAACAGAAAGTAAATGCAAAATAAAAGTCATCACAGTATGAAGGGTCAAGTGTGTAAAAGAAGACCTTATTATATAACACGCAAAAAAAAAATGAACTGGGAGGCAGTTAGCTTCACTTTGGCTCATCACAGTTGATTAAGTTAAATTGTGCAGCTATTTTTTAGTTATGAAGCTACTCATCGTTAATAGAGAGTTCCACTGGGACAATTCTCAGAGCTCTATCAGGGCAGGCGTTACAGAAGTATGGATACACTCGCTCAGTGAACGTGTGTACAAAGGTATGCACGTGAGTATCATTGACGGGGTCGAAGAAGGAGACGCAGCCTCCGTCCCAGTCCAGCAGCACTCGGACCCGCTGGAGTTTCTCCTTCAGGACGATCGGAGTAAGCATCGCATCTGACAAGCCTTGCCCGTATTTCCCCTTGTAGTAACCTATATGCCACAAGCCCTGATTTGAGAGGATTTCTTGGTGCTTATATGCAGACTCGGAGATGACACCGACGGCCCAGGCCAAGCTGTTTCCCACCTCGACGTCCCAGCAGTGTTTACCTGAATCAAAGCCCTCAGAGCCCAGCACACTCGAATACTCTGTGAATCTCTGATGGCTTGCTGGAAACTCTGGACCGCTGTTACGAAGCTCCATTCTGGTCAGATTGTCAGTCAGGTGCAGACAGGGGTGAGCCGTGTTGGGGTCGAGGATAACAGGAGCTGGAGGTAGCAGAAAATGAAATGAATTTTGAAGGCTGTGTTCAGGCTATAAATTCTCAGTTTAGATTTAACACTCGAATGCTGTTGAATACTATAGTCTTAAAAAACAGGGTTCTTTAGTGAGCCATCGGATAATTAAGGGTTACTGGCTTACATAAAATGTTTAAGGGTTCAACAAAGAAAAAACAAACTCTTTAGAATTACACATTTTCTAATAGTGGTCTGAACAGCATGTATCCAGAACAGACTTATTGGATTCTGCCAATAAGATCAGACAATACAAAAGTTGAAAGTAGAAAAATGTGATGAAACAGTTAGTTTGACATAATTTACATAATTAATGTGTATTTATACATTTAGTTCTTTTGTTAACAATTAACAAAAGTAAAGTTTGACGAAAGATTCTCAACCTGGAGTTAATCAACCCATGCTACACCATGCTTAAAATATTTCTTTTTCTTTTTGCAGTGTAATGATTATTATAAACATCAAATACAGATTAACTACAAAATACAAAAATAATACATCAAATACAAAATGTTGTATTTCAGATTCACTATTTGAATGAACGTATCAGCCCAAAATTATGAATTACACAGGATTACAGCTTGAATGTTCCCACACACTGCAGTCAGCTGAAAGAAATGTTCACTTAAATGAACTATTATTTAATTTCTAGGGGTGCTAAAAAATTGTGGCACACGTTATTTTTAAAGTTTCTCTGAATAAATTTCAATTAAAGGTTGGATTTTTCTCATCTTTCCAGTGTGAGAAGAAGCAACTTCACAAAAAGGTGAATTTTTCCTAACCCTTTTTCCTAATCTTTAAAAGGGGTGCCAATAATTGTGGAGGGCACTGTATGCATCAGACACGTATCAGATTTCAGTACTGCGAATGAAATTGGACTAAATTGGAATCGAAAAGATGTTGAAATAACACACTTTCAAGGAATAACAAATCAACGTAACATCTAATTTGCATAACCTTTGCCTGCAGTCTGAAGGAATCACATTCAGATTTCAGTTTTAATGTAGTGAAATGAAATATGCACAACTGAACTCACTGTATTTGATAATACTCAGCATCTTCTCCCACACTCTGAACTTCAGGTTGCCCAGGTGCTTTGCCACGTCAATCAGTGATGCAGAGTTGATCTCAGGATCCTTCAGCTTGCACTCAGTTCTGGAGGAACGTTCAAGGGTCAGTGCTGCTATGGGTTTAAACTTCACAAAATCACAAAGAGACACAGGGTAGAACACCTACCTTTTTACAGTAGCTTCATGGTTCTAGAAATAAAAATAAGAAATGATCAGCTTTGTGCTCGTACCAACTTGAGCCATATTTCTTGCCATAAAATGTAAATTTTTACCTGCAGAAATGAAATATTGTTAGCTTCTATTTCATCCTCGGTAGCTGTAACTTTGTCAGAGAGGACTAAAATGTCTTTGTTAATCTGGGTCATCTTCATCACCGCCGCATGAACTCTCTGCTTCTCTTCTTCCCTCAGAGCAGACACTCGGGCAGCCTCTTCATCCCAAAGAAACTGGTGAATCTTCTCAAAATCCCTCCTGATCAGAGACTCGGTGTAGTGGGCCTGACACTGGGATAACAGTAATAATAATATTATTATAATAACTACAACATGCAGTATTTGCATCCAGTATGAACATTAGTTATATTTATGGAATGTAGTATATTTAAAACACTTTCGGAACTTCACTGATATTTCTACCTTAATATAATGCTCAGTTTGAAGGCAAGTTTGTTTTGCATTTCTGAAGAGTTTCAGTCGCTCCTTCAGTGGCTCCAGTTTTCTTTTCAAGTCCAACTGGGAATTGAGAAAAATAAACCACTAAACAATCCAGTAATGCAGGTTGTTCCCGTTACGTCTTCTGCCGCTTCTCCCTAAAGCAGTTTTATTTTACATGTCATGAAAATCAGATAAGTAACAAAGTTAGCTCGGTAGGTAGGTTTGTTGCCACCAGAAGGAAAATACTTTGATCCACAAAACATATATCGATTCATAAAAGCATACTTTCAATATTTATTAAAGTTAATTAATAGTTGTTTTAACTGTCCATGTCTGTGGTTCTCAAAATGAAATTCAGGGATGTTTTTTTTTTATTATTATTAATGTATTATTTATATAAATTTTAAAAGTTATTTATTATCATTTATTAATTTTCATTTATTATTACTAATTAATACTTTTTAAGTTTTGCAGCGTAGTGGCGCAGTGGTTAGCAGCGTCATCTCACAAGAAGTAAGTCATGGGTTTGAGCCTCGTGGCCACCAGGAACCTTTTTGTGCAGATGTTCTCCCCGTCCCTGCATGGGACTCCACCGGTTTCCTCCCAAAGACATGCCGATTAGGCCTGACTACTCTAAATTGTCCATAGGTGTGAATGGTTGTTCGTCTCTGTGTTAGCCCTGTAAAAAATTAGCGACCTGCCCTGGGTGTACCCCAACTCTTGCACAAAGTCAGCTGGGTTTGGCTCCAGCTTTCCTGTGAACCTTAATGGATAAGTGGTATAAATAATGGATGGATGGATTTATTATAAATGGTCACTTTCAACTACAATATGTAAAGTTGTTATGTAGTTAGAATGCAGCAATTATTAGCTTATTTGTCTGGTCACTGAAATTTAGTGGCTTTAAAAGGACATTGTGAAATTTCTTAATTTGTTGTTCATAACATATCATTAATATCGGTTCAAATGCAACGTTAATACAATTCCAAGTACTATTTGTAGGCCACAAGTTTCAAATCTTTTAATGTGGTGTAACTGGTTTGCATTCAGATGGCAAAAAGTTATATAAAGTTAATAAATCATAATGCCTCCAGGAAATCGTCATGATGGTACATATTTGTCTAGTCAAATCATGGTACATATTTGTCTTAACATTTGCACTTTAAAAAAAAAAAAAAAATTTTTTTTCATTAGGTTCACTTTAACCTAACCTGTGCTATGATCATTAGTAGTCCAGTAAATATTTTCTACACTGTAAAGTTCTTAAGGCACAAAAATTAAAGCCATTGCTTGTAAACATGAAAGTCTCAATTCATTTGAATAAATCAGCTGCACATGAGAAAACATGAAACTGGTGCAGAAAATACAGATATTTAAGTGATATGAGTATTTCTGTACAGTTTTGCAGAAGTAAAAGTCCAGGTGTGACCACCTCTATACCTTCAGGTTCGATGCCACTTCATCCAGCAGTATAAACCTGTGCTTGTCATGCTTGTTTGAGGTTTGACACTCCACACACACAGGCTGTTTATCCTCCAGGCAGTAGTGTGTCAGCTTCTTGTTATGCAGTGCGCAGAGGATCTCGGCTCCAGCTGAAGCTGTCTGGTTGCTCTCCTGTGCAAAAGCCTCACACAGGTTCTTCAGGGCAAGATTACAGGGCCGATGATTCACTGACGAGCTCCTTCTGCACAGCGGACATGTGTGAGACTCAGCGTGTTGCCAGAACTGTTCCAGACAAAGCCGACAGAAGCTGTGAGAGCACATCAGGAGCACGGGATCCACGAAGACATCACGGCAAACAGGACACTGAAGATAATCCTCAAAAAGAGGTGGACATGAGGCCATTGATCAAGTTTAAACCCGTCCTTAGTACTAGGTATTAAACTTAAACTTAAACTGTCTCTCTCCCTGTCGCTATCCTTGTCTTTCTCTTTCAAGTGACATTTAAATACGGCAATACAGTGTGGGCGCTTTCTTGATGCAAAAGGTAAACAAAGGGAGCAATTTGCATTTTTTCCCCCTCAAACCTATCTGGGCAATTCTCAAGAAATATTCTTCCTGATACAGCCAGGCTTCACCAGAAATAGCTGATGTTGATTCAGTTAAAAGATAAATGCATCATTTTCCACTACTGAATTCTAGAGAATTTCACAGAGCTGGGACTGGGGACCACGCTGGTGTCTCTGTCTCCTGCAAGCTTTTTAAAGATTGGTTGAATAGGTTTTGAAACATTTGTGGTGGCAAATGAAAGAAAGAATGAATGAGTGAATTTAACAAACAAACAAACAAACAAACAAACACATTTTTTTATAAATTGGTCAAGATTGCTTAACTTATACGTAGACCTTAAATCCTGAAGCTCAACAATCCCAAATAAAAACGTAATAATAATTAAAAAATGTATGGCAACCCTTCTATAAAGATATGTATTTAATATATAAGGCTTTTACATTGAAACAGCACAGAACATGTAAGAGTGTGTTACCTCATGTAGCTGATAAAATCTACAGACATGTACTGCAGTGGGCATCATGCCAAGAAGTAGCACGCACCAGAGCAGTCTAAGTGTAAGTATACGTCTAACACCACTTGATCCTTTTAAACACAAAACCAGCTAAACCTGCCGGAAGCCTACCATTCTGTAGTTTTGCGGCTACTTTTAACTACTTAACTACTATAGTTCTTCAAAACAATAAAATGCTGGTTTGAAAATTGTCAGCAATTTGCAAAGGCTTTACTGGAAATCCTAAAAGCACAGAGTCTCCTCCTGTAATGTAAAATAAGGCGATGGTAAATTGTCCCTTGGCCTTTTTTCAATCCTGAACTGTATAGTTTGAGTGAAATTGTGCCAGTTGCAGCCTCATATTCTTGTTCTTGGCTGGCAGGTTTGAAACCTGATTTGGTCTTCCGCTACTGTACCACATTCAGCTCAAGATTCAGCGTGTTGTGAATACTGAGATGGTCTTCCACTCAACAGGGTTGTAAAGACTGGTTGAGTTACCGTAGCCTTCCTGTCAGCTCAAACCTGTCTGGTCATTCTCCTCTGTCATCTCTCTTCAACAAAGTGTTTTCACGCACAGCTCAGTGAGTGAAACTGCAGCTCAGTGAATGTTTTTTTTTTTTTTGTTCTAGCATGTCTTTCTTCGTAAACTCCGTTTTGTGTGAAAATCCCAGGAAATCGGTAATTTCTAAAACAGTTTTTTTGCCTTCATGAATATCTCCAACGTCTTTCGTATAATTCAAACAGTGCGTCGATCCTCTTTTCCGAATGCGTTTTTGAGGTAGTAAGCACACACCATGTGATGTCAGTGATAGCAATAAACTACAATCAGAGTGATTATTGATCTTACCAGTGTTGCATCATCTTATCAGAAGACATCAAACAGGAGCCAGGGCAGTTGACAGTAAAAAGCATGTTGATCTACAGGTCCACTATCTGTTTCATCGAAATTGTGCCTTCCATAGAAAATAATAATAAAAGACACCGTGTCTTAAGTATATTGTTTTCTCTCACTGTCACGTCTTACACTTGAGCCAAACTAACTGGACTATACAAAGGAATCTTTTTACTCGGAAATATTAAACGGTAAACAAAATGAATGTAGAGCAAATACTGTACAACTGTATATTCTATTCCATTCAATTTTATTTGTATAGCACTGTTAACAATAGACATATTCACTTTTTCTGAAATCTGGATGTAGATTTGTTTTTAGAGCCATTAATCCAAAGGCGGTACTGACAAGGAAGGAAAAACCTCCCTGAAATGATGTGAAGTAAAAATATTGAGAGGCACCAGACTCAAAAGAGAACCCATCCTCATCTGGGGGACACCCGATGATGGGATTATAAATTACACAGTATACAGATGTAACGTAAATTCAGTACTAAGTGTGTTGAATGTATGTTCAGTATGAAGATATTGTGAATAAGAGTTCTAGGAAGAGCACAGAACAGTCTTTATGATTACAGCAGTAGATCTGGGCCAAAAATACTTCACTTTCTCCACATACCAAGTACCAGTCAAACGTTTGTTCACACCTACTCATTCATAAGCTTTTCTACATTGTAGAAAAATACTAAAGACATCAAAATTAAGAAATAACATGGAATTACATAGTAAACAAAAAATTATATTTTAGATTCTTAGCCACCCTTTACCTTGACGACAGCTTTGCACACTATTGGCATTATCGTACCTTCAGTTGTGTTGTGTTGAGGTATACAGTAAATAGCCCTACTACACAACTGTAGTAATCCATACTATGTCAAGAACCGCTTAACTTAATAAAAAGGAATGACAGTCCATCATTACTTTAATACATGAATGGTCTTTTTTTAATAAAAAAAATTGAATTAGAAGGAGTGTCCAAACTTTTGATTGGTACTGTACCAATCACAACTGACATGCCAAATGATCACAGTATATGTGCTGCAGTCATCTTGTGTATGCATACACAAAGTTAACAGCAAGTATAAATCAATGTTTCATACAAATCTACAGAATCCAGGTGGAATTATCCAGCGAAGCATGGGTGAGACTCAGGTATAAACTGGTTTTGGGAAGTATTTCTACATTTATGGCATTTTGTAGTTGCCCTTATGCAGGCCGACTAACATTTATCTCATTTATACAACTGGGCAGTTCAGGGTTAAGGGTCTTGCTCAAGGGCTTCTGCTGAGTAGTCCAGCATCTCAGCCACTGAGCTTCCACTGCCCCCAAGCATTAGCATAACCATGTGGAACCACTGACAACATCAGAAGCTATATAGTAACTGTATATCACTGGTGAAGAAGAGAAAAGAACCTCTCAGTGGTAGGATTCACAAAGCATGTTTACAAAGCAGGAAAACATTCTTAAATGAGCTTGTGTTAAGTTGTGTGTTATTGAGGTGGTTGTTGAAAACTATGGACCTCATGTCATGAGAAATGTGTATAAATTAAAACAATCAAAACGTGATGTGATTGGATTTCATTTGGGTTATACATACACCATCTCTGCTCCTTTATTACATTTAATCTTAAACGTAAGCTTTTAAAATTGTATTACTAAGTGTAACTGTATGGATCATAGCCTGTTGAATAGGATACACAATGCAGAAAGCTCAACACACACCACACCTCTGCCCATGTCCCCGAGCAACAAGCTGTTTCCTCTAAAAACTCCATGTAGACATGCCTGTCCCTTTGTCATGTTATATCCATAATGAGATTTTGGATTCCCTTAATATAATGAAATTGATAATTGATATAATATAATATAATTGATAATTGATAATGAAAGACACCCTAGTTTCAGTTGCAGGCATATGATATTATCGTGCATTGTTATGTCTTAGTGGTTAGCACTGTTGCCTCATAGCAAGCGGGTTCCAGGTTTGAGCCCCAGGTCAATTGGGGGTCTTTCTTTGAGGAATTTGTATATTCTCCCTGTGCATGCATGGGTTTCCTCTGGGTGTTCTGGTTTCCTCCCACAGCTCAAAGACATGCAAATTAGGCCAACTGGCTACTCTAAATTGCCCATAGATTTGAATGTGAGTGTAAAGGGTTGCTCATCTCTGTGTTAGCCCTGCAACAGATTGGTGACCTGCACAGGGTGTACTCTACCTCTTGCCTGAAGTCAGCTGGGATTGGCTGTAAGGAATGGATAAGCAGTAAGGAATTGGTGCATAAGTGGATGGATGGGTAGATGTTATGTTATGTCTTAGACATGAACTGAACTACCTGGATTATTCAAAGGAGCTCACATCATTTAAAATGATTATAGATAATCATTACCAATATAGTATGATGCATCAGGGTTTAGGAAGAAACTTTGTGATCAAACAATAACTCTTTCACTATCTTTCTCTCTATCTGAGTGTGTTCATATCTTTATCTTAAAAGTTTTCATCTACCTGAGTGCCATGGGCAGAAATCAGATTCACTGTGTGCTCATAATTCTAATAAAGTAAAGCATTATTTTTATGTAACAGAATCAGATTGAGAAATATCAAGAAGCACATCATTATCAAGACACCTCTCAACTTCATGAATCTGATCAAATATTTACACTATAGCAATGCCTGAGGGACTTATTATTGCTAATTTATTAAAAGGACTGGCGGTTGATGTTTTACTTGTAGAAGCAAATGTAGCTGTTATAGCTAGAATTTTGATACAAAACTGTGTGAATTGAATGCGTAATTCAATATTATGAACAAGTTTATGTGAAGAAGCATGGTAGTGGTAGCATTGTGTTGAGCGTTACCCTCGACCTCTTGATTGCTCCATTGACTCATGTCCTCTTTACCCGGTCACTGCCTTTGGTAGACTGCCTTTACTAGGTAGAGTCACTGTTGTGGATTGTTCTTTAAAATTTTTCAAACAATATATTTAAGGGCACTCTGCAACATATTCAGAATTTGATATATAAAACAACAAATCTCTCTCTCGCGCTCTCTCGCTCTCTCGCTCTCTCTCTTTGATGGATTCATTTGAAGAACTTTGTCCTGGACTTGATTTCATAACTCTTTGATCTTCATGTTGCATGATGCTTGTTTTTTTTTACCCCATTCTATCCCATTTGCCAATTCTCACCCTCTAGCTAGCTTCCCCATATGGCACAACAGCATCCAGCCAGGCAGAGTGAAGACAAGCACGCGCATCCTCTGGACATGGATCACATGATGTTTTAATTGCATGGAGCTGGACACCATTTAGTTAACTATGAGATTATACACCCCCCACCGCCACCCCTTGAATATTTTGGGCTACTTTGTGTAGATTCCTGACATTTAATCCCAATTCAGTCCCAAGTTGTTATATCACAAATTGTGGAAAAGTTCAAGGGTGTGAATACTTATGCAATAGACTGTATAATTGAACAGTTGTACAATAAGTTCTGTATGTCCTTTCACACTTTTGGTAACATTTACAAAAAAATGAAAAATGATGCTTTCTTTAATGAGATTTATGGCCTGGAAGGACAATTGTGAAGTAAAAGTGTTAAACTGATCAGTGTATGTTCTGGATTTTAGTTCACTCTACCCTCTATTTTTTTCATACCTGTTAGTGTTTGCATTGCTAAAATATGTTTGGTATTTCTTAAGACCTTTTCATTTACTGCATGCCATTATTTCTTCTTCCTCCCACTACATTCTCTCTTAAGAAGAGGACATTACCTTGTAATTAGAGAAGCATTAGATTTCTCCAGAAGTATTTATGTGACCTGTTCACTACTGCATGAACAGTACCTGAATAATCCACTAGAGGACAGAGCAGTACTAAATCACTGTATGGACAGGACATGGAAAGTCTGTGCCAATTGAATTCTTAAAATCTCTTTATCCAAACAAGTCATGCTATTCTACAGGATGTCAGAACATTGTTATCACACTTATCAGGCTCGTGGCAAACATGGCAAGCTCAGAATCTGATAACTCTTGACAAACAGAACTTTGTTTACGACCTTTTGTACACGACTTACAGGCATTTTTTTAATGGTTCAGTTCTCAGAAAGATGTTATTAGACCTGTCGTTATGCTGAAATGCTGCTGCGCTTTGTGGAAATTCTTTTAATGTTGAAGGTATATTCCAAAATAGTTGGCAAAGTAATATATAGAAGTTGTACAAAATTACTTAATATTTACGCCTTTTATTCAGACCTATGTTAAATCCGAACCTTTCTACGACTTCTTTGCCCACAGATATTAAAGGCATCGTCAAGGATTTTAAAAGAAGCTGGCTGAAGCTCATTGTTTTAAAGCTCAAAATCAAAATAACACTTTTCTCTTTACTCTTTCAATTCAAAGCCACTGATTAGTTGGATGTTGATGGTCCGTGTCATTTTTTTTCTGCCATTTACAAAAAAAAGAGTAATAATCAAAGTGTTTTGCATTCAGGTCGGAAAAACTTCCTGTAGATGCTGCATGTCTTTTCCTGTCTTACAAATAAATTCCTTTCTGTTTTTTTTTTTAATCCACTGTAGGTTAAGATAGTAATGTGTAATATGATATTTGGAGGTTGTCATACTGGTTTCAACACTGAGACTATCCATGGCATTTCATTTTTAAAGGAGCATTAGGCAAGGTTTGTCAAAACTTATCAAGTCTTATCAAGGTCTATAGGTTAAGTAGATGAAGTTGAATTTTCTTTTTAACTCCTTGAGCACTCACATGATGTCTGCCCATGTACACAAAGCTCTGCATCCAGAACCTACTGTGGTTCAACTAGAGTTAACATACTATGTTAGCAGTAGCAAGGACTGTCTTGACTTTCAAGTGCAAATTATCTGGCTTTGCTGAGTATTTACAGATTTCAAAATGAGATGGTGGTAGAGTGAAGGCGCTTTGGAAAATGTTTATAAAATGAGTGACAAGAGGCCCATCCAAACACATGCCCTGTGGCCCATAGCACAGTTCTAGAAATGGGTTTTCTCAGACACATAATAAGTTTGTGCTCAGGCCATGGCTAAAACGATCATTTTTTTATGATGTCCAACATAATTTCCAGATTATTTCCACAATCAAGAAATAAAAAGAATAAACTATTGCACCTTTAAATAATCATGATGGTTTTGATAATTGATCCAGACTACATTCATAATTATTATCTCAAGATGTTGGAGGATGGTGAGGAAGCGTGAGGAAGAAAGCACTTCTTTATAAAGTTACTATCCAGACGCTTTTGATGTTTTATATGTAAGTGCTGTATATAGAATATGAATTAATGTGTTTTACACCATAATAATATATAATAATAGTAATAATAAGACTACATATCTATAGGCATTCGTTTTTCACTTCTGTCTAATTATTTTAGCAGAGTTTTAGTCATTTCTAAACTGAAACTAAAGGCACAAAGAGGACAAATATGTTCGTTAAAGATATCTTTACTTAGAGGTTGTGCATAGTCATACACACAGACAAAAAGATTACACTCTTCCTTAGAAAACACACACGCGCACACACACACACACACACACACACACACACACACACACACACACACACACACACACACACAC
>JAQQZR010000037.1:5414157-5428094 GCA_030068235.1 Notoglanidium macrostoma | reverse complement strand
CTGGGCAGGTCGCCAGTCCACCACAGGGCCAACACAGACAAACAGCCACACACGCTCACATTCACACCTATGGGCAACTTAAAGTAGCCAGTTGACCTAATCTGCATGTCTTTAGACTGTGGGAGGAAACTGGAGCACCCGGAGGAAACCCACTCATGCACGGGGAGAACATGCAAACTCCACACAGAAAGGCACCCTGGGTGATCAGGGAATCGAACCCAGGACCTTCTAGCTGTGAGGCGACAGTGCCAACCACTGCACCACCGTGCCGCCCACTACACCTACATGTACACCTAAATGTATCCTCAGTAAAAGAATATATTTTGGTTTGTTAAGATCCCTGTAAGATTTTTTTTTACTTTATTATTGGAACATATTATGTTGGTCTCCATAAAAGTAAAAAAATTAAGTAAAAAAAATGTGTCCACACACACTCATAAACACATATCATGAATATCGCACAAAAATGTCTTTCATTGCTATAACACAGATTCAACAATTATAGCAGATTTATTTATTAGCATACAAACCAGGTCGTTGTTTTATCTCGGTTAGCTAATACGTTTTCCTCACTGTCTGTAATTTATGAATGACCGTATGAGAACCGTTTGCAGAAACACACTCTGAAATTCAGAAGTAACTTTATTACTGACTTTACACACTATACTTTATACCTATAGCGTACTGTTCTAAACAACCAATAATACTCAGACACCTGGAACACTGACATCATAGGCCATGTGTGAGTGTGTGTGTGTGTGTGTGTGTGTGTGTGTGTGTGTGTGTGTGTGTGTGTGTGTGTTTCTCCAGAAGATTGCTGGAATCATATCTGGTACACAATGACAGTACAGTATGCAGTGTGTATCAGAGGAGTGTGTTTGCTTGTTGGCTGGTTAATGAATATTTAATGACCTAAATGTGTGTTCATTCAGATGCAGTGTGGTGTGTTGTCCTTTTCTTCGCCTTTACATCTAATCACACCGTGTGTGTGTGTGTGTGTGTGTGTGTGTGTGTGTGTGTGTTTCTTCTTGCAGCTGTTCTACTCAAATGAGCATATGAGTAATTGAGGCTTTCATGTGTGGGACAAGGAGCATCTCTCACACTCTGTCTCTTTCTCTCTCTCACACACGTTTTTTCTCTCTCTTTCTCTCTCTCACACACTCATTCTTTTTTCTCTCCATTGTGCATGCTCTTTCTCTCTGTCTCTCTCTCTCTCACACTTTCTTTTTCACTCACTCCCTGTCTTTCTCTCTCTATACTATTCCCTCGCTCCCTTTCCACACTGTTTCTAATTCCCTTAATAATATACACAAGTAATAATGCCTTATGTGCTCCCTCGGTGGTTACAGAATTCGATTTTCAGATATACATATACTATAAGCAGCATGTATCTTCCTTTTCTTTAAACTTTTTTGTCTCTTTCTGTCTCATAAACCCACTGTAATGTCATTACTCTTAAATACACCACTGATGCTCATTCCAGTGAGTTTTCCTCTCTTTGTATCTGAAATGTTTCTGCTCACTGTTTAAGTGCACATAAGTGCATTATGGATATTCTTTAACCTCTAGGGTACAGCATTTGGTCACTAACCCTAAGCTGTACGTTGTGGATTTCATTAACATACTGAATATTTTCCACTATGCACAACATAGTGAACAGAGTGTAGTTTCTGACACAGCATCTCATGTAACATTCAGTTTAGTGGTGCTGTTTCTCCTCTGGTTTCCACCAGTCATTGTATTTTTTTTCTCTGAATGGTGGCCAATTAGCAACAAAACTGGGTCAACTGCATCCACATGAGCATTTTAGCCTGCTGTGTTTATTGTATGGCTGAAGCAGCAGTTTACTCCAAAAACCACAGAGCAGTCATGCATTTACTCATACCACAGAGAGGAAAGTGTTGTTGTGCACCTTAACTAATTCCCTTGTACTGCATAATCATCTCTGCAAAGTGAGTGAGCTAAGATGAGGGTGAAAAGAGTTTGTCCAATTGAAGGGGTTGTGGCATTTTTATTCATTGAGGACAATATTGAAGGTGAATTGTGATGAAGTTGAACATTTTCAGTTTAGTTTTCATCAACAACATTTACACATTAACATTAGATTACTTACAGCTATGTTTTGTGTGCCAAAGAGACGTTACTTCTTAGATATCGCAGTATATTTGGAAATGGTAGTCATGAGTTTGGTGCTTAATTCCTAGTTTAAGATTTTGTGTTTTGCAGATGGACTGGTTTGATTGGCAGCTGAGATCCTTTTCTTGTGGTTTGGTAAACCAGAAAGGTATCGTGTGATTAAACAAGACACGTTTGATGACTTCAGTTTTTCTGGAAGTGTTCTTCTTTAGTTTCACAGAACTCTAGTTAGTTAAGTAGCCTAACTAGTAAAGTAAATTTATTGTCTCGGTTAAAAAAACTCCCAGGGTGTTACGTGTTACAGGGTGTGATGTTTTTGTTGTGGTTTGTCAGTCAGTTTGTTTTTCTGTCTGCCTATAAGTAGGATTTTGCAAAACCTACCAAACTGATTTTTATGAAAATTCTTGGCACGGTGTAGCATGGGCCAAGGAAGAACTATTAAATTTTGGAGCAGATCCGAGTCACGCAGCAGCTCAACAAAATGAATTCTTTCACTAATTAATTTCACTAATGTTGTGTGATAAGCCATTTGGCTTTGATGAAAGTCTGCGCTCAACAACGCCATACATCTTAAAATCCAGTGGATGACAGTAAAGTTCAATGGTGACAAAACATAGCCAGTGTAGAACTATGATAACTCCACTTGAAATGTATCCAGACACAAAGTGGTTGGAGTTGCAGATTTGCATATCATAGAAGAGTCGAGTACTGTCCTTGGCAGAGATCTGTGCTCTTTAATTGCCCTTCTGGTTCAGTCTTGTTTATGTGGTTTCTGAAAAAAGTGTAAAATCAGTAGTTGGAATAACTTTCTTCTTAGAACGTAGTTTTGTGTTATTTCACGCAGGTAGGAAGGAGGCGTGGGCCAAAGTTTGAAGGCAGAATTCTATGGTAGATGAATTGAATTCAATTTTATCAATATACCACTTTTAATAATATGTATTGTCACAAAGCAGCTTTCTAGAAACCCAAATGTAGATTTCGGCCAAAACCCCTCAGAGGAGTTAGACCCAAAAAAGAAACCCATCCACTTCTGGATGACAGATTGTGAAATGTTAAGTGGACGCAGGAAAGTCTTTATGATCACAGCAGCAGTTCTTTACTTCTAAATCTACAGTATCCAGGTGAAATTATCCACTCAACATGGGTAAACTCAAATCATCACAGTTTACTATAAATGCCTGATTTGAATGCTTATTTTCCTCATCCTGTTTGTGAAGCAAGTGTGTGATGATTTCAGCAAGCATTGTGGATTACACTACCCTCATAGCTTTAATTATGTTAGCTTCATAAGCCTTAGAGCTGCAGGACAAACCAACTAAGCATTTGAGAGAGAATACAATATGAGCATTTTAGTGATTTAAAGGCCTTGCTTGAAGAATCAGCACTGGTACCTTGGAGTTGTTGGTATTTAAGGGAACTGGTTAAATCTTCTACATCATCTCCTCCCAACAGAACGCATGCCTAGCCTCTTAGAATGAATGAACAACTGGACAGGATGTATTCACACACACATGCAGTGCACACCTGAATCACCACCACTTGGTTGTTGTGAACGTCTGCTCTTAGTTCCACACCTTTTTGTCATTTTGATGGTGATGATACAGAGAAATATGAAGTTCTGGATGCATGAAGGATGCAGACATTAGTCTCAGCAGCCAGGAGAGGGTGCTGTGTGATGCTAATCTGGGTTAAACCAAGACGCATTTCACTGGCACACACTGGCACAGAAAGAAAACAGAAGACCATTACACACTGCAAACATAAACATACAGTCTCTCACACACATAGAACACCCAAACAAATGGCTTTATATATAGTATAGCATTCCATTGTACACCATTTCAATCCTATTTATAGCCTGGCCATGCATACACAGCAACTGAAATACAATACAGAAACATGTAGGGATGTGTTAAATAGCATGACAAGGGCTTTCAGTGCTGAAACATGCTCTGAAAGCAAAGGGTTTGTGTTAGGGTTAGGGTCAGGGTCAAAGGTCAGGGCTGTATAGAGACAAAGATGAAGCCTGCCAATAAACGAGATATTAAAACATACACAGCATGCTGGAAAACGTGCATGGGTTATGTAAAAAAGGCACATAAAGTACAATATGTGTGTGTGTGTGAGAGAGAGAGAGAGAGAGATGGGGGCAGACAAGACAGGGTGAGGTTGTGTGTATGTGATGAATTTCACTGACCCCTAAAGCTGAGCAGTGTGTAAAGCTCATCACTCATGTGATTGTGTGTGTGTGTGTGTGTGTGTGTGTGTGTGTGTGAGAGAGAGAGAGAGAGAGAGAGAGAGAGAGAGAGAGAGAGAAAGAGAGAGAGAAATGCTCTAGTACAGCTGTCAGCATATGCTGGTGAGGTGCTGTGAGATTAATAATTACTGCCCTCAGCACCATTCTGAAAGAGCAATCACAAAAGGTCCTCCCCTATACCCCCCGTCTCTCTCGCTCTCTCTCTCTTTTTCCTTTAATAAGTATTAGACAAAAGTACATTATCAGCTTCCTTCATACACTGCTTCCAGTGAAACATTCTCATGGGGTCCTATTTCTGTAACCATACGCTGATTTGAACACATAAAAACATAATTAACGGATACCAAATATACCCATTGTCTGGACAGCAGTGAGTTAGTGTAGCTCTCAGGTGGCGTAGGAAGTAAGCATGAATGTGTGTGGGGGGTGGAATTGGGCTTCTGAGGGAGGTAAGGGGGATAACATGTGCATAGGTCTTTTTTGGGAGCCAAGGCTACATTACACAACCATTTTGGTATTCTGGTTATTTTTTCCTTTGAAGAAACGTCTTTTTTTGGGATACTTACTCTAGTTGCAGGTTGAATGTAATACACAAATCAAATGAATACCTCACAAAGATGTTAAAGATATACGTCAGCATTTTTCAACCTCATCTCTGTCCGCTGCATCTGTATGTGTGACTACTGTAGAACAAACAATAAAATGATGTTTTTATGAGAAAAGAACAAAAAATCTGTTTAGTTGAAATTTGCTTATAACAGGCCTAAGGCTAGTGAGTGATACACCAATAAATGTTTATGCAAAACATCTTTGCAGAACAATGTCTTGCCAAAAATACTTCTAAACTAAGCTCTCTGTATAATTTGTCCCAAAGATGGGAATTCTTTTTAGAGGAAAGGATTCATGATCACGCTTAACACGGAGAAATCGGGAAAGTGTGTTCATTGAAATTATTTTCAGTATCTCATATAGTTTTAAAAAGTTGGATACATCTAAAACTGTCTAATCTTAAATGGTTGTAGTTTTGAATTTGTGTTACTTAGGTGGGCATTTTTAAAGTTACTTAATGGGATGTGCTTTTTGCAATGCGTTTCTGCTCACCGCGGTTGTACAGAGTAATCGAGTTACCATAGCGTTCCCTTCAGCTTGAATGAATCTGGCCATTCTCCTCTGACCTCTCTCTTACATAAATCCCAGAAGTTCAACAGTGTCTGAAATATTCAAACCAGCACATCTGACACCAACAATCATACTGGACCCAAAGTCTCCGAGATGATATTTCCTCCCCATTATGATGTTTGATCTTAAGCTAAAAAAAACATTAGAGTACTTCTTTACTAAGATACAATACTATTACAAGTGTTGTGTATATTGCTGTATTACAGCCGTGTGGTGAAACTGTGATGCGTCGTGTTTAAGGATGTCACAATTTATCAAAGCACTCACAAAAGTTTACTGAAACCTCTGATTACATAATTATATGGTTTTCCAATAGTCGTTACAATGTCTTGTCAATACCTTATAAGTTCCTTTTGTTGTGCATGATCGTTTGCTTTTCCCAGTTTGACCACCCTTTGGATTGCTCTATTGTTTAAAGACTGGTGTCTTATTACGTTTTAAGTACCCTTTGCCTGTTTGGATTTTGCATGTTGATAACTACTCTGCCTGCACAGCAGCAGAGGTCTGCTGCCGGGCTCCAACGCCATCGTGCGCCATTCCATGGTGCAAAATGCTAACCTGATAAAGTAAACATATCGAAGCCCAGAGTAGCGCTACCTGATAAATATGATAGTTTCCCAAAAAAAATGCAAATCTATTTCACTAACTCTCACTCTTCATATGTAACATTATATTGTACAGTGGTTATGTTTTTATTTCTTGGTGGGGACCAAATGTGCTTATAGACTAGGAATATCTGACAGTTTTGAGCTTGCGAGGGTATCTGGCTGGTCCCCAGCCCCCTAGGCTGGGGCACATTTGACTGGAGGTGGAGGTAAAGGTTGGGGGTTTTAGCTGCTGCCTTGAGGAACCATCTCATTACAGGACCCTGATTTGTGTGTGACAGTGGGGGTTAGTGCAGATTTGGGTTGTACTCATAGCTCAATGTTTATTGCTTATTACTCTGTAACCTTTGCGTGTGTGTGTGTGTGTGTGTGTGTGTTTGTGTGTGTGCCTGCAGCATAGTGTTATTGTAATCCTTTAATATAAAGTGTCTGGAGAGTTGATTGACAGGTCCCCAGAGGGATCATTTTCTTTGACAGGATACACTATCAGTACATACAGTATACAGAGAAAAGGCAGATGCAAAGGGAGAGACTCAGATTGAAATATGGTAATAAGGGGAAATATGGAAACTAAAAGGGGGAGTCAGCGACATGATGACATTTTCACAGTTCCTTTCTGCATCTGAGTGTGTGTCCTGCTGGCCTCAAGGAACAGGCATCTAAAGTAAAAAGCTTTTATTACCTCTCTCTCTCTCTCTCTCTCTCTCTCTCTCTCTCTCTCTCTCTCATTGATGGTGTCTTGGTGTCTGATATTTCTGGTTCTGTTTTAAAGTGGTCTCAGTAGGAGATCATGAATCTGTCCCCCCCTCACTGAGCTACACCTGACACTAGTCATTAAGAGAGAGATGGACAGAGGGACAGACAAGTGGGCAAGTGTGATAATGAGAGGGTGAGAAAGGAAAGACTGCTCTCTCTCTCTCTCTCTCTCTCTCTCTCTCTCTCTCTCTCTCTCTTTGTCTCTCAGCCAATTAAGAGAACATTTCCCACTCAAGGGTGTCCAACATAAGGTGACCAGACATCCTCGTCCATTCAGCAGGTTTTGTGAGGTTAAAAGGAAATACTGAGGCATTTTCAAGCTTATCTCCATCTCCATCTGTGTGTGGACAAATTTCTTTGTAAGAAAAAAAATTCAAAAGTAGTTTAAATTCTGCAGGCTCTACGGTTTTGTGGACATCAATACATATTACATGAAACAAATTTTTTAAATAAAACAGACAAATTTTTTAATTAAATAATGCACTTTGTCTTGAAATGCGTTCAAAAAAGATGTTACCAGTGTAATCAGACGGCGCATGGACGCTGCAAAAAAGGAGAACATGTTTATTGAGCCAGCTTCATACAGAAGAGCAGCTTTGCTAAGATTTTCTCTCATGTCTGTCATCCTTAGACTTTTATTGTTAGTGTATAAGATTGTAATTATATCATCGCATATTAAAATCTTTTACTGACAACAGATCAACAGTGTCATGAATGAAAAAATGAAGTGATTTCTCTTTGAACATAGCAGAAGGGTCGTGTTAAGACAGAGCCAGTGTTTAAACCAAAGCCCAGCTCTGGGATTAGGATTTAATCAACACTTCTTTTTTTTATTAGAAACCACAAACATAAGTGCGCACGTCAGAGTTTCCCATAAATGCTTTTACAACATTCATTCATTAATGAATGAAGTCCTAGTTACACAAGAGTCAGCTTGCCTTTGTAGTTGTACCTGTTCAGGAAAAACCACAGGTGCTTGCACCCACGTGTGTGTGTGTGTGTGTCTGTGTGTGTGTGTGTGTGTGTGTGTGTGTGTGTGTGTGTGTGTGTGTTCAATATGTGCTATGTCTATTGTGAAGCATGGGAGACTGCTAGAGGGCTGTCCTCATGTCCTCAAATCCTCAAATGTTCGAGAACAGAGGTGGGAGGAGAAACTCCGAGTTACAGAACAGATCCTCTTTTCCTGGAAAACACCATGGGAATTACCACATAACCTGAGAAACATTACAGCCAGACTGAAAAGGCCAGGTGTCTTTTCAAACACGAGATTTTTACAGAGTTTAATGCTCTCTATTATTTATATACAGTGTTGTCTTTATTTCATGTTTTATCATCATGTTTTCCTCTCAGCTGAGCAGCAATGGATATTTTATAATCAAACTCATTCATTTGCTATTCAGTCTCTGGTGACTAAATTATCATAGACAGTAATAGTGTCATATGTCCCTGTGTTGAGATTCCAATTAAATATTAATGAAAAGGCTGTAGTGTGTGCGTGTCTGTGTATGATCTGTCTTCTAATAACATGCAGCTACTGGTGACTCTTACAGACCTGTACATTTACATGAATAAAAAAAAAAGATAATTACCAAAAATCAGGTTTAAATCATTTAGCCAGTATTGATAAATGAAAAAACTTCAGGTTCGATGTTGGGCTAAAATCAAGCAGCATGACGTGGTACAGGAATCTACCAAATTTGCCCAAAATACTGACAGAAGAGTTAAATCAAAGTAGTTAGCCAAATTATGTACAAGTAAAACGTGTAAAAGTTGTGATTGTATAAGTATTCACTTCAGTTGGTGCTAAACCAGTAAATTAATTCCAGTGGTACCAGTTGGGGTTTCACAAAAGCATGAATATGGATAATTAATTATGAATAATCTGATTTCTGATTAATATTGGTCCAGGTGCCTGTAAACAATGTAAACTATTTGTAAATAAAATTTGTAAAAAAAAAAAAAAAAAGAAAAAAAAAGAACAGTACCAAATTATATATTGCTAAAAATATTACTAAAATCACATAATTTGCAGTTATCAGAATTTGGCATTTTTTAGTCATCTCACAGCCAGGTCACCTTTTTCACCTTATATTTTAGCATTTTTTGCTTAAACAACATTGTTTTAAATTCTAATTGAAAATCTAACCACTCTACATAATGATGTTTCTGAGTTAACACTAGCACTGATTATGTTCTTTAAATACATCTTTAGATTACATATTTACTACAATGAAATTAAATGTTGTTTTTCCAGGAACATGATGTAACACAAAAGGGTACAAGAACAAGAACATAACAGCTCTTCATATAAAACCCCATTGTTAGATTTCACAGTAAACAGCTTTAATCCAGTAAATGGCTACTGAGGACCATTTGAATAATCAGTTAAAACTCAGATGATAATCAGATTACTAATATGCATGTAAACACACTCACTATCCCTCGCTCTTTATCATGTCTTGTGTAGGTCCTCTCAATCATTTCATTTTGCATCAAAAACCAAAATGCAATTTGCATAGGTTATTTTCATGTTCTGCTCTTTGTAAGGACACCAACAATCAAAAGACCATTAACACATAATGAACACTGAGTGACATTTCTGTATGACATTATTTAATCATTAAATGATTCAGTGTGCACTCATTGCTCTGCCTTTGTCACATACTGTCAACTATATTAAATGTTGTTTGTGTTTTGTGTGCGTTCAGGCGCATGCATGCGTGTTTGTAAGTGTCCGGGTGCAGGAATTTGTGTGTGTGTGTATATGTGTGTGTGTTGGGTAATTATGTATGCTGGAGTAGCGCTTTGGGTTGCCTCATGCGTGAAATTGGTTTATGAGACTCAAGTTGTCGCTTAGATGAAAGTGGCGGGAAAACACACAGACAAAAACGCACATCTTCACTGGTGAGAGACGGGCATGTGAGGATTCAAAGGCTGCTCTTCAGTGCCATGGTGTACACAGAAACGCTGACATGACGTCTTTCAGCTCTCTCTCTCAGCAGGTTATATATTGCCACTGAGATATGCAAACTACAGCGGTTTATTATGGGAAAGTCACTGCCATGCTTACCCTCGGTAATGTTTTATATGTTGAGTTTTAAAAACTATCCCTGGAGAGGCATGAAGGCCTGAGATCAGCAAAGTAATGACTTAAAGCCATGATGCCCTTGGTGTCTGTTTGAGTTTTCCTCTTGGAACTAATCTATAATCATGAGAAAGAACTCGCTGGCCTGCTTGTGGAGAGCAGGCTACATGTTCAGTCTAAGCTTAAAGGAAACCTCCGCCCTGAAACACAGCTAATATGTTCATATTGGAGTAATTACAGTGTGTTTGGGGATGGTGGTGCTGATTCTTTGCTGTATTTTTGTTATTCTTGTGAGAAGTTAGCCTGTGCAGTGCTCTGACATCACACGGTGATTTTGCTAGCTCATTTTTAAAAAATTAAACAGGTTTCAGTGCTAGCGCCTAAAAACAAAAGAACAAGAGCTTCTTTTCTCACTCACCACTTTTTTTTTTAGCAATGTTTACTGTCTTATTACTGACAGTGTAGAAGGTTAGAGACAGCAAACTCTGGGCTCAAAGTCCCGATATGCAACTTAGCTATACTTATGACACTGCTGGGTTATGGCAGAGACTTAGCTCGGCTAGTTGGTATTAGCATAAAAGTAAAGTTTCAGAACGCTTCGTGTTTGTGGCAGAGTATATAGTTGAGGAGATGAAATGGCTTCTCCTTTAAAGCAACATTTTGTGCGTCCTGTGAATGCTTTTATAATCACGTTTCAAGCTACTCTAGCTAACAAGTACCAAAACATCTTCTACCAATAGACTACACACCCAAAACCCTGTCTACTTGCTTAGTAATGTTGTTGCATATGAACAGGATAAATGTTAGCTTTTTTTTAAGATATATAAAATTTGGCTAACTATACAAATGTAGCCTTCAAATTAAGGATATACATTTTGTAGATTTTTACACTTAGCTCTAATCTGTGTTTACAGTTTACAGAGTGTGTTTTGACGTCAATCAACCGCTATTGCCGCTATTGTAATGCTACAGCGATCAGCTACACAGTGAAGGTTTGCTCATGTTTGTAGATTACAAATGACATCAGGTAGTCCGTGCGACCTCGCTGGAGAACAGATGTTTGAGAAAAGTTGCCTTGGTTTGTATTTACAGCGAAGCTTTTTTGGATTAAATAAACTTCCATTACATGTTAGCTGCATTAAACGTATAGCTCTAGTGCAAAACTTAAGAAGCAAACTATGGATATTATATCTTGGTATCTTGGACTACATTCAGGCATAGGTGGAAAATTTCACGCTCAATTTTAAAGAGCAATAAACAGACCCCAGTTTGATCCTGAGCCACGATGACCTTGATCATATTAAAGCGCTTACTGAAAAGGAATAAATGGGAAACTTGCTTGGTGCATTTCTATGCAGATTTATTGTAAGATTGTGCCCTTGGACTGGTGCTGTAAGTCAGTGTGACGTTATTCAGTTTGCCAGGATTCTCTTGACCTTCTTCTTTCATTCCCTCTCATCCTTTCTTCCTTTCACTCAGAAATTCCTCTTATGCTCCTGGTGTATCTGTGTGCTCCTGTGTGAGTTTTTCCTTCTGGTTTGACCTCACAACGTCTACTTTTTGTTGCTCGGTTTTGGTGATCTCAGTGTGCCCTTGTATGTTACTGAGTGTAATTCACTGGCTTTCTGTGTTCCACCATGTTCACATGATGCATCAGGATGAAATATGTAACATGTTCATGAAACATTTACCTTCCCGGAGAGAGAGAGCGAGAGAGGGAGGAAGAAAAGCACAAAAAGGGAATCTTGTGCGTCTATATTGTCATTCACCAGAGTGAACACCTAAAAGAACAGGATAAGTCATGATCCAGTGCCTCTGGAGAAGAGAGGGTTAAGGGCTGTGCTCAAGGGCCGAACAGTGGCAGCTTGGTAGTGCTGGGCTTGAAACCCTGACCTCCTGATGACTAACCCAGAGCCCCAATCATTGAGCTGCAACTGCCTTGTATTAACACTTTTATAACAGAGCAAGTAATAACTCTTTTACAGATCTCCTTGGTAACAAAAACCTTTTGGTTATGTCCTGTTTAAAGAGTCTGCGGTGCTACACAGAGCAGAGTTTTCCTCTGAGCAGATATTACACCGAAGCTGCTGGAATGTGAGAGAACAAGGATTTGACTTAAATGGTTAAAAAATGATCTATTGAATCTACTAAGAAGAAAACGCTGTCAGGTTAAGAGAGTTTTTTTTTTCTTTTGCATTTCATTTGCATTCAGGTGCAGATGTGGATCATTTCCAGCATTTACTCTGTCATTTGTGAGTCGACATTATAATTTGATTAATACATTCACTGACAGCAAAAAAAAAAAAAAAACAGAAAAAAGGGAAGAATTTCTGTGTATTGGAGCAGGTAGAAGGGTAATGTTACTGAAGGCCTCGGGCTACAGAGCAGCAGATGGAACTGATGTGACCTATGGAGGGGAGAAAAACTGACAGGAAATAAGGAGTAAGAAAGGGAAGGAATTGGGAAAGGAATAGAACCTGGAATAGAAAAAAAGAAAAGAGCAAGGAGAAGAAGAACGATGAGTGGGGAAGGGAGGATACATGTGCTGGCAGAGCGAGACGCTGACATCTCTGCACCTTGTAGTGGAGATCACCTTGATGAAGACAGATTCACATGGGGATAAAGAGCCTTTTAGTATTCACACACACACACACACACACACACACACACACACACACACACACACACACACTGCGTCCTAGAAAAGGATACGCTGACAGTGCAGGGAATGACTCAGCAGTATGACAGATGAATTTCTGCGCTGCTATTTCTGAATATTTCAGTGTTTCCACAATCAACCCAAACTCCTTCTCACAGCCACACACACACACACACACACACACACACACACACACACACACACACACACACAAACACAGATAATTTTTAAATGATGTAGTTTGACTGCCTGAAAAAAAGTCCGCACTCTGATAAGTACCAGAATTTATGAACTGATAATAACGTTCTACAAAAAAATGCATTTTACATAAATATTCTGTGGTCTAATATTGCATGGTCGTCTTCACTAAGACCTTTTTACTCTTTTTTTTCTTTGCCCTTTTCTTTTCTTTCTCTCTGCCACACCTCTTGGCTTTGCTTCATTGATTTTATAAATCAGTCATTCTACTTACATCGCCTATTTTGCTTTCCTGTTATACATCATGACACAGTGTAAAACACTCTTATTACTGTAATCTGATAGATTTGTGATATTGTAATATCTGACAGAGCGAACACTTGATGTACAGTAGGGTTGAGGTTCAGACCAGACCAGATGTTTATTATGATGTAGATGACCGTGTCCAAACCATCATCCTTCTCGCTCTCTCGCTCTCTCTCTCTCTCTCTCTCTCTCTCTGTCTGTCTCTCTCTCTCTCTCTCTCTCGCTCTCCAAAAATCTAAACGATTTACAAGCCGATCTGTTTCGCTTCTCATGCACGCAGAGTTACAGTGAAGCAGACTTTGGGTATGGAAAATAAAATGAATTGTCATCTTTTATCTTGCTAAAATGTCTTTGATGTGTGTTTATGTGTATATGGATGTGTAAATGTAGCATATAGTGTGGTACAGTTTATAATTTCATATTTTTCATAACAATGAGCGACTTCAGATGATAAGAATTATCATGCTGTCTATGAAAAAAAGAGTGAATCTTAAAGATGAAGCCTCGTTTCAGCTTTGAAAATTTCTCCTTGCTGGGAAAACGGGTTTTTTTTTATGTTTGCATTTCCTTCAACATTTTTTAACCAATAAAATTGAAATCTTTTAAAATCCACGTGAATGCATCTGTATATAAAGGTCATGGGTCAGGTATCCCTTTGCACATGCCCAATTTCTTCATTATCATGTTTCATAGTGGACGGAAAAATGGACTGAAAATGGCCAAAGCATGAAAATAGTCTTTTCAAATTTCAAGTAT
>JAQQZR010000037.1:5379392-5396163 GCA_030068235.1 Notoglanidium macrostoma | reverse complement strand
TGTGTGTGCTGACGGCTTGGTAAAAGCAGCCATGTGATTTACAGCTAATCTGAGCACCAGATGGCGAAACGTCAAATATTCTGTATGAGAGCAAGCTCACACACACACACACACACACACACACACACACACACACACACTTCCTTTCACTCACACAGACAAACATATACATTATTGTATACTATACTCATAAATTGTATGAACAAAAAGGTGACGTTTTTCATACATGCATATGCACAAACAGATCCTCGTGCCTGGTCACATGACTTGCTCTGGGCATGCATGCTCATATTAATCCAGTGACCTGAATTGAGGCTGACCAGAGGAGCTGACGTATTTAGTGCTCTGTACCCAGGAGCTATTTTGCTGCTTACAGAGAAAGAGGGAGGGAGATAAAAAGAGAGAGAGAGGGAGAGAAAGAGTGAAGAGCCTCCCTCTCTCCCTACCCTCCCTCCCTCGTGCTCTCACGCACTTACTCAGAAAGAAAGACACACATACCTCGTAAAGAAAGCAGTGGAGCTGTCAGAGAATGGGCTGAGTGAGTCAGAGAGGCAAACACTGCAGGGAAGATAAAAGAATAAAAGATTAGAGGGAACACGCAAGACGGAATTTACACAGCGAAATAGACAAGAGGAACCAGAGCATCAGTCTGGAAAGGAAGAGAGCCGTGGAGACGGAGAGGAGGACAGACCGAGAACGTCTGTCTGCTCCGGGACAGCAGACACACTCGGCTCGTGGCACACACTCTCTCAGTCAGCCAGGGAGCATGGTGGTCCAGGCGGCTGTAACGCCTAGCAGGAGCCGCAGGCTGCTCTTCAAACTGCCTGTGGCTACTCTGCGGAGGAACAGCGAGGAACGGGTAAGAAGAAGAGAGACACGGAGAAAGACAGGGAAACAGACAGAGAGATAGACGACACAGTGGGACTGGACTCTGCATGCCTTTGTGCTTATGTGTGTGTTTATGTCCGCACTCAGAAATAATAGGACCAACCTGTACTTTTCTTTGTCACTGATATGGTACTATCAATAAGGTACATCTTTTCTTTCATTTGAAATCAGGAATAATTATTTAAGGACATTAAGGACCAGTACCTTTTCTCGAAATGCTAATTAAAAATACAACACATGCTCATTCCCAGGTAAAAGATACATGCTAAAGGTGACAAGGAAAAGTACAGTATGGTACCTTTATTTCTCAGAGTGATCGAGTTCAGAAGAGGATAAAAGAGTCTGCATTTCTAAGTATAGCAGGTGCGGAGATGGTAATGACAGCAGTACTCCAGAATAAAGCTGCTCCATAAGTAGCCAATAAAACTCTCATTATAATGATTTATGGTTATAGATGGCTATTAGGATGTTTTTTCTCTGCTTATGCATGCCTGATGGGTGAAATTTTACATCTAGCTGGCTATGAAATGACCCCAAGGTGTCAGTCAGTCATCAAAAGCAGGACAGGCTGCTACCTGCGGAGTTATGTGAATTATTTTCCTCAATCCATACTCACATGAGCGACTCGTCACTTTTCCAGTAAGCCAGATTTTTTTGGCTTAAGGAAGGTTAAGAAAGCATTAACACCCGTGCATCGTACTGAAATGACTGTCATTAAAGGAATACTCCAGAGTTTTTCAGCCTAATGTGTCTGTGATTGCAGGTGTGATTACCATAGACAGGAATTTTCAAAATGTTTCGCTGTACTGAGAAAAGGAACAGAAAACAGCTTTACTATGACGTTTTTTTTATAATGGACGTCTAGGGGCAGATGATGAATTCAGTATGTGACTATACAGTATAGCATGAATTAACTTCATTAGTTTTCTTAGCAGTAAAAGCTTTTGGAAACAGAAGATCTTACAAAACCTGAAAAAATCTTTTAGTTTGATTACACGGCTCATTTGAATACCCGATTCTGATTGGTCAATTATGGAATTCCACAGTCTGTTATTTCTGTATAACAGACCGTTGCTTTGGACCATGTCAGTAGTGGAAGCAATAAAATCACTTTTAAATCAATATTTTTTGTCAAATTATTGATTTCTCAAGTAAGCAGCCATGTAATAAGTAATATAATGCACAGTGCTCATTATCACTGTACATTATCTCTAAATTATTTAAAACTTTTCATCATAGAAGCAATACAGGAGAAAGTTTGTTACACTGTAATATTAAATAATTAGAATTTACAGTTTATCAGAAATCCTTCTTCTTCTCTGAAAAAGTAGTTCCATCTCTGAAAGTAAGAATCTTAATATTAGAAATATAAGTTGATGAATGCAAGTAAGCATTTTACAAAAATAAATTCATTTTATTAGAATGATAAAAAGCAGGGGTAATGTATGCACAGACAGAGGCAATATGAAACGTCTGTAGTGTTCCTTTAACTGCAGTTATACTTTGTCTTATAAATGTATGTTCTATGGGAAATTCAGCTTTGCGTAACTGTTTCCTTATTAGTACTGAATAATTAGTATCATATTGTGTTGCTGTTGTTCCTTCTCCCACACATTGTAAGAATAAAAGGATAGCTGAAATATTTGACAGTAATGTGTAACAGCGCTGCCTCTCCTCGCTTTCTCTCTGTTTTTCTCTGAGGCAGATGTATATAATTACAGCAGTATGAATTATTGATCAGAGGATTTCCTCATGCACGTTACCAGTACTCATCCCCTGCTGCGTTCTCCTCCTCTTCCTTTCTGTCTTTCTCGCTCTCTCTGGCCTGAGGCAGGACGTCTCTGACAACCTGGTTCACAAAGTTTAGTGGTTAATAACAGTGATAATATCATGCAGCAGCAATACAGACAGACACAGACTGGCTGAATATCTGAAACTGTTTTAGATTCAGCATTGGCTTTTACTGTTTCCTTTACGGTGGACAATTCTGTAGTAGTTTGGGGGTGCAGGAATATATCATGAACTCCATAGTAGCATGTAGCGGTCGGCTCATTTCTAATCTCTCTCAGCATGAGAGCACTTGCCTTAATGCACACTCACAGCATGACCTGGTCAGGGCATGTGAGCACAGTTTATCATGAGTTCACAAGTGTGTGTGTGTGTGTGTGTGTGTGTGTGTGTGTGTGTGTGTGTGTGTGTGTGTGTGTGTGCGCGTGTGCTTATCGTCTCTTCTGATAGCAAATTACATTAGTGGCAGATTTAGCATCTTCATGTATTGAAAACTCAGCAACACCATAGCTGCCCCACTGCTCAGACTAATTTGCCAAATGCTGTTCATATCGCTGCTAAACCGGAGTGTGAGGGATGCACCAGGCAGAAAAGGCATATATTACCCTTTTTTATGTGTGTGCTGTAAATAGCTGATGTGTGCAGTTTTTACTTTACCTACCATAACTAATAATACAATTCCTATAATCCTTACTATGATACCTACTATTATTATTCATATCATTATTGGTATTACTACTTATAACCACTATTTTTAATATTAATACTCTTGGTTTGAGTTTTATTACAACTACTATGACTACCACAATTACAGTCACTTTCACTACTAATAATATCATTATCATTACTACTACTACTACCAGTGTCATAATCAGATTTATTCATACTAATTACCATTTCTATAACCATTACTAATACTACAACTACTATTAGCAGTATTGTCACAGTTACTTTTACTAGTACTAATAGCCATTACTACTACTACTACTACAGCTAATAATAATAATAATAATAATAATAATAATAATAATAATAATAATAATAATTCAGTAGCATTGGTATAAGTACGGGAATAACTACCAATATATACAATTAACTAATTATATACTACTATTAAATATATATTTAACAAATACAATAATGTCAACTGTAAGCACCACCACTATTAGTACTCTTCAGTCTTGGGCAGTAATGGCAGTAATGATTTATTTACATTTTCCAGTATTAATTAATAATAATTCCATTATTATTCAATTATTCATGTTAAAGCATATTATTCAATAACTAACCGTAAATTACTGAGTAACTACAGTGATACTCATTATAAATGATATGTAGTTATAAAGAAGACAATGTTTTTGCCCACCAATTTTGGACTAGCATTGGAATAGCAACTATACTATGCTATTACTATGAATAATACTAATAATAATTACACTGATACTGCATTACATCTACTTCTAATACAACAATAACTTAAACCTATATTACTACTATAACTACTACTAATGCTATGACTATTACTACTTCTACACTATAACAGCCACTGGATACTGTATTGTATTCACTAACTGTATGTTCCTACCTACAACTCATTTACTACAAGTATACTAATGCACTACTACAAAAAGCGCTATTAGTGTTCCTCAACAAACATAACACTATTGCAGAAGAACATTCGTGTCACTTCCCAATTACTCCCCAATTTACATCCATTTCTACTACTGCCTTACTACAAATATACAAGTTGTCATGTATGAAAATGCAGGGGTGTTTATTGAAGGGAAGAGCAGAGGAAAACACACAGGCAAACTCGGGGTCAAACAGGCAGTGGTCAGAACAACAGGCAAATGGGAATGCCACAGAGTGGGCTGGGACTGGGTCAAAATTACAGGCAATGGTCAATAGGCTTGGAACAGGGATATCAGAGGCAAAACAGCAGAACAGGGTCAAATACCAGACTAGCACTAACAGACACGAGTGCTTGGCTATGCAATGTCGACACAAACAACACAAAAACAGAGAAATAAATGGATGCAGAAACTGAACTAAACACCAAACAGCTGATAAGAATTAAAACTCAGGAGACCTTGATTTGCCAAAGCACTGGAGAAGTCTGGGCAACACTGTCATCGGCGGCCATGTTTGTAGGCCACAGAGACTGAGGCAGAGGTCATGTGACACGAGTATTATTGCTAATGAAGCATTAGTGCTGTTTTTGCAGTATTATTATAATATAAGGTAATATTACAACTAAAACCACTACTACTATTATTATCAGCTATGATAATCTTCAGTATAAATTTGACCACAAATATTACTACTACACATATTAAAACTACATATAGTACAGTTAAAAAACCTTCTGCTATTATTATTACCACTATATAAATTACTAGCAGATATTACCACAAATGCTAATACTACTACTAATATTACATCGAAAACCACTATGCTATTCTTATTATGACCGCTATAACAATCATTAGCGCAAATACTTCCACAAATATTACTAATACTACTAATAGAACTAATACTACATCTAAAACCACTAGTGTTTTTATTATTATGACCACTGTAACTGTATCATTAGTGCAAATATTACCACAAATATTACCACTTCAACAACTAAAGCCACTACTTTAAATTAATTACACTTTACTGGTAATTATTTAGTCATTTATTGAAGTGTAAGTGTAGTTCCAACAAGACAATTATATTACTATCACTAGTGCTAAAACTGTATCCTAACAGACTAATATGATATTCTGAATACAAATATAATTTTACTCCAACATTCGTCAGTCTGTTGGATTAAGCCTGGAATTACATTCTGTATGAAGGTAGATTTCCAGGAACCTCTCTAAAGTACTGAATGATCTGAACTATGAATAGAAATCCGTGTATTTCCCATTGTAACGTTTCATTTCTGTCTCTTCTTTCTCTCACTGTCTGATGAGTAACACCATATGACTCTGTCTCACACAGAGGTAATGCCCTCTCCTCTCTGCAGGTACCAATGACTGCTTTTAATATCACTGTTATAGCCATCATTGCTTGTTATATCGCAGCGTTTTGGGAGGTTTTTTTCTTTTTTTATCCCACCATGCATCAATTCTTCATATGGTACATGCTGAAATGAGTGTTAAATGAATGCTTAGCTCAGTACAGGAATGTGTCATTTGGGTCACAGTGAAGGATCTGCATCCTTCGTATCCGTACTCTGTGCCGCATGGCTCTCACGCTGCGTCTGGATGATTGGCTTCTTTGAAACGCTGCAGTAATTCCAGGCTTTCCTCCGAGGCTCAGAAATGAGCTGTAGGGGGTGAAGCAGCGAACGAGAAGACATCATTATTGCTATCAGCAGACAAAGAGATTTAATCAAATGAGCATGGGCTATTCTCTCTCCCTGATTACCAAATCCTTCCCTCTTCCATCCCACCGCCTTTGTTTGCATCTCGCTCATCCCTCTTTCTTTTTCTTTTTGTCGTCCCCTTGTCCCTCATTTTCTATCTTTATTGTGGGTGGATTAGGCTCAGCTGCATCCTGTGCATGCTGGTTTAGTCTATGTCCAATAGTTTTTGTCCCCGGGCTATTATGATTGACTGCTTGTGCTGTACTGGTTAAAGAGGAAATGGCAGTATGGGGCATGTGCATATGTAGAGAGGAAGCTGGAAAACATTATATTGTTGTGGTGTACAATACAGAATTGTTTAAATTCAAAGCATATTGCATTCAGAACACCAGTGTTTTGGTATGCATGGTTATGTTCATGTTGACAGGTTGTGTTACAGATTGTGTAAAATGTAGTGGCCAGACCATGTAACATAGACATGTTGTGCTCCATTAGGCAGAAACACAGTGTCGCCTCCCCCTCGCTCTTCCTCTCTGTGCTACATTCATATTGCAAACCGCTGTTTTGCTCAAATCTGCTCATATTTTACTTTAACATGCAACCCATATCTGTATTTAGTGTTCTCTTCCCGCATTTTCCAAATCACATAATGATCCACATGCATCATGAACAATGACAATAATATCCTATTTGCAAGACAATCCATCATAGAAGCACTGATGAAATTTATTATTTTTTTGGGAGGTAGACTGGTGTCTTGTCATCTGATCATGATCAGGACAAATGTTCAGGGCTTTTAATGTATTGCAACATTTACTGACAGTCATTCATTTACTTATTTATTATTTAAGACTTTGGATGATGACCTGGCTTTATGGAAGAAAAAAAATCATTCATGTACATGTATAGTGCATGTTTATCCACATTTACTAAACATTATATAAAATACATATATATATATAGGGCACAAACAAATTTGAGAACACAAATTTAGAAAAATGGAGGATCATACTCATCATTTGGAACAAGAAAAAGCAAGAAAGCATGAATGTAAGCAACTGGAAGTACAATACAGGCATCTGTAGGCCACCGTTCGGTCTAATACACGCTTGGAAAAGGAAGGGTAATTGAAGGGCGTTCAGTTGGTTGATGTAAATAGTGGACCTTTAAATAAAGTTTTAAATAAAGTTGAAAAATATTGTAAATCTGTCTAAACTGAAATAATTTCAAATGAAAGAACTCAAGTGCAAAATTGTTTCCAATTTTTCAATAAGTACATCCCTGTATAAGAGCACTAGGTGTCCAGCAGTCACAGAGTCCGATGCTCCGCCCACTGGCCAAAATGTACCTCGACACTTTTCTGGCCACAAACTTCAGAATCTTTAAGACTTGACTCATCGCACTTCCATATATGGGCATTTCCAAATAAAAACTAATTGTTAGCAGCACACTGAGCTCTGTAGTTTAGCGTGTGTGTATGTGTGAGAGAGAGAAAGCACGATATAAGCACTGAATTGAAAAAACAGCTCACAGAATCCCATCTTTAAAAGTTATTAAAGAGTACAGTTTAAAGCGGTTAGTGGTGAGTAAATGAGCAGGTCTGTGGTTGGTCATCCGTCATGTCAGGGAAATTCCCTCTTTTTGTGTCAGTATGCTGTAGGCTACAAAATGTAACAGAGTCTATAAAAAGTCCTAGAAGTGAGATGCTTAGTGACTTAGTACTTTAATTTTAGATGAACAGTTCCAGTCAACTATCCACTATCAGTTATGATGTGTATCCAACTTATTAAACTTGTGAAAACATATGTAAGTCTTGCACAAACGCACATTATAATTCTTCACGAACTCCAGCCCATTGTTTGTTTGTTTATTCATCAGTATATTTAACCATCTATTAAGGAGACTCATCCTTTGTTTCACTCGTTTACACATCCCTTGTTTCTGTTATCTCTCTCGGTGTGGTTTCTGCGGTAGCTTCGATCCACAGTGTGGGATAATACAGCGTTAACTTCTACAGTTTACCTCCTTTTGCAAGGCTCCTTTGGCTAAGAAAGGAGAATCTCTCTCTCTCTCTCACACACACACACACACACACACACACAAAGTGGTGCATTAAGGAAGAGCCTCCATGCCTGCTGCTGTGCTCGACCTCTCCCTGGAGACTCATTGTTGCAGTGGAAAGAGAGAGAGACAGAATGCTAATTGAGACTTGTTAAATTTAAGTATAATGTCACTTCCTTGTTAGTGACCTTGTCACTTGTGAAGTGTGATAATATGAACTTATGTGTTGGTGTGCGAGTGTGATTCAGATTTTCCTTTTTGGAGGATGTCTAATACATGTCTAATACATCTTTATACTGCGAAGCTTGTTTAGTCCAAAAAAAGTGTGTCCTTGAACTTTTTGGACATTTTGCTTTGCTTTATTTTTTTAATATTCCCCCACATTAGACATCTCGTGTAGCATCATGTGATCTTTCAGATGGTACACACAAACATACACACAATGATGAAAGCACAGGTTAATACCAGCACTTAAACACGCACGTGCTGATGAAAGCACCGGTTAATCCCGGAGGAGCACACGCTGGAACCAGCAGAGGGAGCTCACCTTGTGATTTGTGTCTCAGTTTTGGATTGAGGGAACCAGAGAAGTGACTAACTCCCATACAGAGCAACTGTAATAACTCTGGAGCCACGCAGAGGTTTTTTTCCAGTCTGAATTGTGAACGATCAAGCCCATCTGCAAAGATTAATTAGTAAATTAGTGTTCGAGGGGTTTTTGTGCCAGATTTTAGTTCTGGGATTAATTTGAATGCTCATTAAACACACAATAATGCCATTCATCCTGAAAGAACTGAGCCCTTTTGCTTGGTATTAGTAAGTGCCAACTTGTACCCCCTGTCTGAGCTGTCTCTTTTTCTCTCCAGTACACAGACAAACACATTTACTAATCATCAGTCACGTGTATTTGCCAGGAATTCTTGTACACTGCTGAACACACTTATTTTGTAATGTGTGTTATATCTAAACCTTATGTAAATTATCCTAGTACTAAGTTAACCGGTTTTCATACTTAATAAACACTGTACTGTATTCTGGGTATTTAAAAAAAACACAACTAACATAATATTCTTGGAGGTTTTGGACAATCTTATCAGTAACATTAGCGCTTCTGCTGCACGCTCAGAAATAAAGGTACTAAACTGTACATTTCCTTATCTTTTACCTGGGAAGGTCAAATTAATTAGCTTTTAGAGGAAAGCTCTATAGGTCCATAAAGATTATTATTATCTATTATTTATTCATTTTTCCTGGTGAAGGAGACATACTAAAGGTACAAAACATGTACACTAGATGGTACTACCCCAACGGCAAGGAAAAGTACCTTTAATTCTGAGTGTGTGATACCAACTCCGCTATCATCATCAGTGCTTGCCTGATTAGCCACTTGTCCTTTGTGGCTAGTTGGTAGCATAGTGCTTTTACCGAATTGTACTTTTTGACTATGAAGTATACAGTTATAGAGGGAAATTAATTACAATCGCATTATTTACAGTTGTGGGTTCCCTTTTGAGTCTGGCTCCTCTCAAGGTTTCTTCCTCAGGTTGTTCTTCTTCATTTTGTCCTTTCCAGCATCACCTCTGGCTTGCTCATTGTGGATAAATTTATAAACTTTCTATCCAGATTGTATATCTTTCTAGAAAGCTGCTTTGTGAAATTGTCCATCATTAAAAGCAAAAAAAAAATCAAAAACAAATACAGTTTAATTTGATTTAATTTAATTGGGTAGCAGTACGTTTAGAAAAGATAAAATATTTTGTATGAGGATCTTTATACTTTTTATACTTTAATATTTTTATATTATATACAAACATATCCTGGGGACTTATAAATGATTTACTTTTATCCAATGCAACTGTGTCTAATCCTGATTTTATCCCTTACTTGTCTGTTCCAACAAAATCTTCAAATCAAGAGTAAATTTCCGAGATGTGGAGCTGGATTAGAGTCGCAGTCAGCACAGATTGACAGATCTGAATGTGTGAGACAAAACACGAGTGAAACATAATCCATCCAATCTCTTTTAAACGTCATCACAACTGAAGTCTAATACTTCAGTCTTGTAGTGTTAGGCAGCGAATGATTTAACTGCACAAATGACAGCCAACATCAGAGCAATGAAAACAAAGCCACAGGAAAAAAATCTTCAATGCCTGTATATCATATCGAATATTACCACATCTGGACTGACAAAACAAGGTTATTGTCCTTATCTGTATGTATCAAGTCACAAACAAGTCGACGCAGTATGTCCAGCTCTATCTCTGTTTTTATGATTTTCTCAGGAATATTTAGGAGAGTTTTCTTTTACTGTCTAGTCACTAAAATGTGACACCTCTTGTGGATGCGCAAATTCAAAAAAAGAGAAGTATTTCAGTGTTAATCGATCTAAATTCCATCCATTGCATTTCCAGCACATGCACACGCTAATAGAAATAAAGAAACTTGTTTAATCTGAATTCACTCTTAATGGAAGTCTAGGGGCAGTTGTTGGGGCAGTCAGCAAACATTTATTTGTATATTTTTGTATACAGTGAAAGTTATATTGTAAATTAAGCTCTGAAGCACTGAATCGATAGCATTCACCACAAGCTTTCGCCTGCGCATGTGAACTGTAGCATTGACTCCAAACTGAGTGAGCAATGGTTTTAATTAAATTGTTGTGTTCCCAGAAATCTCAGCCCTTTGTCAGGGGTGCTGAGGGGTCAGAGTGTTCCCTACAAAAACAGGATGCATCACCCCGAATCGCCATAAGAATGTCCCTCAGACATGAACATGAACATACACGGCTTTGTGTGGGGAGATAAGAGCAGAGAATGGAGTGTTTCACACACACTGGAACAGACCAGTCACAGAACACACACACGCACGCACACACACACACTGACTCATCTTAGTGTTTCAATAGTCTATTCATGGCACGCGGGGGTGTGGGGTGTGTGGGTCGGAAGATGTGAACGTATCCACGATTATTTCGGGTAGCTGTCCCGCATTTCACTGGGTGTTACGGACATTTAAATGCCAAACATCTCCCTAATTTAGCATGTGCAAGTGTGTGTGTGTGTGTGTGTGTGTGTGTGTTGGGGGCTCCTCCACACTCCTGTGGGTTAGAGCTTTAATACGGTAATCCTCATTAATATTTATGTACATGGAGGAAATCAGGAGCAGAGGCTGATTAGCCTATATGCAAAGTGAAATAGGTCAATGCACACACACACACACACACACACACAAAGCCATGGAAAAATGAGACAGCAGCAGCTGTGAGCTCAAGAACTGTTTGAAGTGTTTGTGTGTGTGTGTGTGTGTGTGTGTGTGCGTGTGTGTCATTAAGGAAGCCTATGTATGAGGAGTCTATGAGGAGTGTGTGTTCCCAAAATACACCCCATTCTAATATGCCACATATAGACAGTTTTCATAGTGATACATGTTCTATTATTTATTAAATACATCTATTTAAGATGACATGGTACACATGGGTCAAAACCACTTAATGTCATATTTCTAAATGTAATCAAACCGTGCTTAAAGTGTCAGAGAAATGAGCATCCCTCCACAGCAGTACAACTGATTTGCTATTAGTTTCTCGAACGCTGAATATTAATATTCTCACTAAAAATTGTTAATTTGTTCCAAAAAATATTCCATGTTGGTGATAAGGGAGGAATGTTAATTCATGCAAAGTGGCATATATTCTCACTACGGGACCCCCAGGAGTCTGTAACATGTAGCCTGCAGGTCCATGGCGTTAATTTAATATGCCGATTTTTAATTACATTATGATAGTAGAGATCACGCTCAACCATTATCAGTGTTGTTATAGATGTTATAATTATCATTATTATTATTCGTTATTATAGTAATAAACAACTGAAATTAAATCCCTTACATTAACTAAGTGTAACTAAAGCTCAGTAACATACAAATAAAACTACAGATGGTGTTAATTTAACCAAAAATAAAAAGCTCCATTCTAACTCTAAACTCTCGCCTTATAATCAATTATTTGTTTTAAAGCACATTACTCAGTAAGTGCTGTGAATATTTGTGATTGTATAGTACTTTTAACAATAGACATTGTCACAAAGCAGCTTTTATATATAACTGGCTGCAAATTTATATCTCTGATGAGCAAACCAAGGTGTCAGTGGTGAGGAAAACCTTGGTTGGTGAGGTTTAGGTTTAGGTTTAGTCATAGCATTAATCAGCTGTATTAATAATTATGTTAATGGAAGGTCCTCGCAAGTATAGTAAGATATACATGTGTGTGTGTGTGTGTGTGTGGGTGGGTGTGTAAGGTCTGTGCAAATTTCCCAGGGTTCCTTACAATAGTCATTAAATACACCAACCACCAGTTCAATCCCCAAGTCTCCAAATATTTAAACTATACTGTCTCTGCCTTTGTTTTTCTCTCTCCCTCTCTCTCACTCTGTCTCTCTCTCTCTCTCATACACACACACACACACACACACAAGGTGACACATACAAACAATATACTTGTCTAACCAACAGCGAGTCAGGACTGTATATGAGTCAGGAAGCAGAGAAAAGAAAAGGAAGGAATCTCAGCGCTCAGGAATTCAGAGCATTTCATTGTAGCCCAACATGCAAAACACCAGCTGTAGACATTTTTGGATACTAAGGAATTGTTTTAGCTGTTGGAGACAGGGAATTCGCCAGGTGTTCAGACAAACAGTTTCGACTCCCTATAAAGCGAGGCTTTATGAACTGACAGGCTACATGATTGACAGGCAGATAGAAACTCCTCCATGTCCGGATTGGTTGGATGTCGAGCCACTTAAATTGAATTCTCTAGTTGAGCCTGAGGCAACATAGTGTCATCAAAAGGGCTCTTGAATTAAAAAAATATCTGTGACTCCACCTTTAATTGTCAGAAAAGTAAATAATTCTTAATATGTATACAACAATACCAGACTGAGTATGAATAAACCTACTTTGCATTACGCAACTTGAAGCATTGTGAAATATTTGATTTGGCTCTGTTTATGTTGTTTGCTACTGTGTGCTTCTAGTAACAGAGTCCTCATCCTTTTTATGTTCACGATTATAGATTAAACGTTATTTAACGTGGAGTGTGAAGGCACCTTACCTGATTGCGTAGAATATTATTAGCGAACGTGGTCATTAAAAATGAGCCAGATTGTTATTATACTGTATCATCCGTTGATTAGCGTGACAACAAATACCAGGAGTAAATACAGATGTATCATTCCATACCACAATCAGTATCCTTAACACTAAATTAACATAAGACACCACACTATTTTGGTTTAAGCATGAGGTTTGCTATTATCACTATCTATGCTTATTTATTGTCAGCGGCTGTATTTTTTGTTTGTAATGATTAGAAAATTAGATCTGTCTTTTATGTTGTTTTCTAATCACTGTTCTCTCTCTCTCTTTCTCTCTCTCTCTCTCTCGCTCACTCTCCTCCATGCTGCTGTATGGATATTCTCCTGCATAGGTGAGTATCTCTTCAGCACTTGCTCATTGCAATACTCATGTGACCAGGTGTCATGTTGCAATGTGTGAATCAATAGGCATTGAGAGAATCTGAAGCTGGGAAGCAAAGTGAATGGCGTTGTTGCTCACACACAGGTTCACTGTTAGCAGGTTCATGGCTCTCGTTAGCTCCTAGCAGGAGCAAAGAGCGCCTGGTTCTATGTGTCAATAGGTTTGAGTGCCAAACAGGGATTACTGCAATGTGCGTGTGTGTGTATAGTGTGTGTGTGTGTGCAGTTCCCACAGCCACCAACCATTCTTTAGACATTATTCAGGGTGCACAGAGAGACTCGGGCACTGAATCTAGGATAGCTCTTAGAATATATTGTCTTGTATTGGTTTTATAGTTTGTGTGGTGTCAAGTGAGATGGGGCGATGTTTGCACTGAATTGTCCAATGACTTTCTCTGCAGATGTTACATTACATATCATTTGTTCTTGGAGTGTGTTTGCAGAGCTGAGCCTACAATAGGTCTGGTTACATTTTCTTTAAAGAAACACACATCACTCAATTCTTTGTGTGATTTCATTATGGATTTATTTCAAATGCCTGTTTGCGTTATGAGTGTGTGTTCAGCTTTTCCACTTGTTGGTTCCTGCCAGTTCTACCACACTCAGAATAAGAGAATTATAAAATCAGGTAGATGTTCAAGCTCTTGTCCAAAGTGATTTCGATAAGTTCTTGCTCAGGTTTAACATGAAACTTTCTCTAGACAGGAAGTGTTTTTAATTAGAGATACAGAATGCCGGCAATGGACAACTTCATTCCTCATTGAGTGAAGCTTTCTGTTAGACTGCAGCACACTTTGTATAAAAAAAAACCAGTGGAATGTGGGAGCTGACATACATACTGCATGAGATTTACTGCCCCACAAACAGAATCAGCTGTGTGCTATCAGTATTACACCAGATCATGTTCAGTTGTATGGAATGTAAGGCTATGTTCACATTATCAGGCTGAAGTGACTCAAATCTGATTTTTGTCTTAATGTGAAGGATCTGATCTGCTTTAGGGCTGTGTGGACACACAGATCCTATCTTTTCAAATCAGATTTGAGTCACTTTCATGTGTGGCCCTAAATCTGATATGTATCTGATTTGTGGCTATGCAACATGAATGAGAAAGGTCAGATGTCACCATCAGCCAGCGCTGTGTCCTGTCAAATTGTGCTACCTCTTGAGATATACTACTTAAAGGTTGTGTGTTAGGTTTAAGGTTAAGATTTTAGGGTTAATTTTAGCTTTAAATCTTAGGGTTAAGGTTTGGGTTAGGTTAAGGGCTATGGCTAAGATCGAGTTTATTCTTTGTTATCTGTAGCATTTTTTCTCATCACGGTATCATTTTTCCTCAAGGTAGCACAAAATCGTCAGAACACTGGCAGTGCAGCAGAACAACATTGAAGGAGAGCTACAGCTGATGTACTGTTTGCCGTCCTCCAGAGCAAAATCTAATGCATACATTAGCTACTAGCACGTCCATGTTGTCAGAATTAATACCACGAGTCGTCTCACAAATGTTTTTTGTTATTGGTGATGCAGAAGACTCGTGCAAAAACGTATCAATGTGGTATGCGTGACATATCTGTGGACAGGTGCGTACAACTGAGCAATGAGGCTTGTAATGTGAATGTAACAGAACCCAAATAAGCAGCATGCGTCTATAATATGGCACTATATAATGTGTTATTGACACTGTAGTTTATACTCAAATTAAACATTTGATTTAAATTTAAATTTGTTTACATAAAAAAGTACAACAAATATTGTATCTGTTTTCCATTCTTAAAAAAAAGATTCCACAAGGTTTTTTTTTTTAAATATAATTATCATTCTTTCTACAAACCTTTGTTGTGGACATGTACATAAAACATTTGTTCCACTTTGTATGACATTTAGTGCATGAACATTTGGACAGGTTTTTAGCAGGGTTTGAGTAGAAACAGGATCTGTGGGTTTCGCCCTAGTCCTACATTGGTATCTTGAGCGTGTCCATGCTCAGTGGACCTTCTGGAACCACATATTGCCTCTTGCTGGACAATGATGAAAAAAAACCATATAAACCAATATTCATATACATATATTGTTAGGCAAAACACGCTGTGCTGTCATTCCAATCAATTATACATTTAACTACCTCGTAATGCTAGCTAACCTGGGGTTTGGCATATTTTTCTATGATTATCTATCTATCTATCTATCTATCTATCTATCTATCTATCTATCTATCTATCTATCTATCTATAGATAGATAGATAGACAGATAGCTAGATAGATAGATAGATAGATAGATAGATAGATAGATAGATAGATAGATAGATAGATAGATTATTTTTTTCTATTTCATATAATTTCTCAGTGTCTCCTGTTTATGTGATGTCAGCTGTTAATTGATCTTGTATTTTCAGCTGTTAATTGATCTTGTGACTATCTGGTGTGTAAGCTTCTTGAACACATTGCACTTTATCTTCTAACACATATGTGATAGAAAATAACTAGAGAGTTATGGCTAGAGGGTCTTGGCAAGTAATACAAAGACTGGTTTTGAATGTATGTGGCTTGGTCATTAGTAAAATGACGATCATCTATTAAGCATTGACTTGAGTGGACACTTGAAACACAATGAGGAGGGTTTAGAGTTACACTGTGGGGGTGTGTGTTTCTGTGTGTGTGTGGGGGGGGGGGGGGTAATTAGGGGTTGATATAAAGTGATTCTGGGAACATGAATGTCATCATGATCCCAGTCAGAAATAAACATGATGTTGTCATGGAAAAGAAGCAGCAAGGCTGACCTACACTCGGAAAATGGAGACACTTCTATCAAAGATCTCATCAGTGACTAGGCCACAGAGTGTAATCTGAATCAGACCCAAGCAGGACAGAGGAGTCATGTCCTGCTGTCCTGATGAGGTCTTGGTCTCTGGGTTGGTGAGGGCTAACTGTGTGCGCCAGGGCTGTCGCTTTAAAACAAACCATCAGCGGGTGACGGGGGGGGAGAGAGACAGAGAGTTGGTACGTTCTATGTGGGAATGTTTGTGTTGGGTCAACCATGAGCCATTCCTGTGGGAATTAAGGCTTGCTTTTGGAGAGAGAGAGAGAGAGAGAGAGAGAGAGAGAGAGAGAGAGAGAGAGAGAGAGAGAGAGAGAGAGAGAGAGAGAG
>JAQQZR010000037.1:5322039-5333525 GCA_030068235.1 Notoglanidium macrostoma | reverse complement strand
CTGGGATTGGCTCCAGCTTCCCCGCCACCCAGACGGATAAAGCGCTATAGATAATGGATGGATGGATGGATGGATGTGATTCCTTGTTTCACACTTAATGGTCTTAATGATAATAAAAATTTTCTTAATAAACAATGTGTTTATGTAAATAAAAAAAAAGTCAACCTGTAATCCACAGCTAGTAACCAGGTCTGTTCTAACGCGGTCTTCGCAGCGTCCAGTCATTCAGCGGTGGCCAAAAATATCGCCGTAAGGAGTGTGATTTGCAAAAACGATAGAGCATAATAAGCCATTTTTTGTCATCGCATGATATATAACGTCATATCGCACAGCCCTGTTTGCATATCAGGTCCAAGGCCATGTTATTTAGTGAGAGCACAATCTTCGTATGTAACGCTCCGTGAATCAGATGATTGTCTGTTATTAAATAGAAATAATTGTAAAAAAATATATATATATACTGTATCTTCAACTCAACCAACAGAGAAGTTTATTATAAGAAGGGCATTGTTTAGTGTTTGTATTTCTGTGCATAAAAACCATTTGAGGATTTTTTTTGTCACTTGATGCTGGTGCACTTTATAAGTGATTAATAAGTGCACATTTGGGACAGTTAGGCGGGTCTGTGTGCTGAGTTATGTGGGCTCTCAAACCCCCCCTGTCTCTCTCTCTCTCTCTCTCTCTCTCTCTCTCTCTTTCTCTCTCTCTCTCTCTCTCTCAGTTATATGAGCATAGTGGAGTCACTGCCTACATATGGAGTGCATTACTATGCGGTTAAGGTGGGTCTCTACTTCATAAGTGCATGGAAATGTATCAGTATTAGCTTCAGCCTTACACACACACACACACATACACATACACACATGAACACAGTCTCGTCTCCCTCGCATGACCCTGTTTGACACACATGTTCTGTGTCTGTGAGAAAGTGTTAGGTGATAATGTGGGCGTTTCTGGCACAATGCTGCCGTCGTCCACTGCTGATAAATACATTTTGACACCCAGCCCTGTTCTCTCTGTCCCTCTCAGGACAAGCAGGGGATCCCGTGGTGGTTGGGGCTGAGTTATAAAGGCATCTTTCAGTATGACTACCAAGACAAAGTGAAACCCAGAAAGGTAAGGAACTCTGGCTCTCTCTCTCTCTCTCGCTCTCGCTCTCCGTCCTTCTCTTTTTCCTCTTCTGGCATAATTACTGCCTGTGTGTGTACGTCTGGTGAGATTGCTAGCCTGAAATCACATCACATGACCTGTCACAAGACATTTTGTGGTTTCAGCGTGTGTAAGTCTGAACCATGTCGAGACGGTCGGTTTATTTCGGGAAACGGGAGCCGCTGCCTTTAGCTTTAGAACCAAAACATCAACCTCATGTGCAAGTTTAAATCTTTTCTACTCTGCGTGCTCTACGCTGCGTGGTATCCTCTTTTGCTTGTCGATCATCCTCCGACCTCTCGGCTCATGACATCACCAAAAACAAGCTGAGACCTTCTGCTCTTTGCACGACCCCTGAAGTTAATGACCCCTGTGCTTCCCCTTCAGGGTGGAACGTGAGACAGAGAGAAACAAACTTTCGGACAGCTCACCCTCCATAACTCACACCCAACAGCTCTGATACATTTTCACTCCCTGTGTGTGTTTATGTGTGTGTGTGTTTAGTCTCAATCCGCTTCTGAAGCTCAGCAGAAAGGGAGGATTTTTCAGTTTGTGTGTGGTGCTGGAAAAATGCATTTGTGCACTTTCCTCCAAAACCACACTCTAAAAATAGCGTTCAAAGCCCAGTGTCATCCAGCCAAGCGTGAGGGCAAACGTACAGGCCTACTCGGAGAGATCTGTTACATAGAGACAAGAAAAAGAGACGGAGAGAGAGAGAACTGAGGCAGGAAAGGAGAAGGAGAAGGAGACGCAAAAGCGAGAGTGAACGTAGACAGGAAAGGAGAAGCAGAAAAGCAGAAAGGGAACGAAAAAGAGACGCCTCGGCAGAAATTTTAGACCCAGGGTGCAAGCGAAGCAGAACGCACAATCACCGCTTGTTACTGAGAAATCAGTTCACATAACAGAGGTGAGTTTTTCCCTAATCGTTAATAGCGGAGGTTTGAGTTTCTCCCAGCCCGTCTCTGACCTGCCTTTACTGCACACACGTTCACGTACAACTTAACGCTTAGTAAGTGGAAGGACGAGAAAACTCTCACGCCGCTTTCTGCATGAGCCTTTAAAAAACATTAAAAAAATAGTTTTGTGCATACAGTAAAAAGCACTCGTGTGTGTGTGTGCGTGTGTGTGTGTGAAATTGTAATGCTGCGACATCCTATACAAATGCGTTTTTCCATCTTTGTTGCAACAGTTTAAAGAAGAACCACACGTGTGATGGTCAGGTGTCCATATACATTTGGCCATATAGTTTACTTGGCAGCGCTTGTTATGTGCCTCTGTGTAGGACGAGACGCATCCAAACCTTTCTTTAGAGAAAATAACAATAAATTACAGACGTCATCAATCCCACTATTTGGAGCTAAAGCTGAACGCAAAGTGATGACTGTAGATCCTAGATTACCTGAAAGGAATAGTCCAATTTTAAACCTTAATCTACCTCACCTGTAGATTTTCTTTTTCTTTTTACAGGTACTTTTTTTCTTTTACGGAGTAACAAATGGAAAGTCTGTTTCCATAAAACTCGCTTGTCAATGATGTTTAAGGGCAGTTGATGAAGAAATATCCGACTTCAAATTCAAAACGGTAAAGACAATAAACGTTCTTAAGCTGCTCTTGTATATATATTTATACAATTTTCTAACCCTGAAGCAATGCATTAAGGTTTTGTAACCTCAACACCGCATCAGAATGCCATGGTAACGCATAACCGTAAAAGTAGTATCTCTTAACTGCTAGTTAATGTGCATGATCTTTAACTTTACTATGCGCTTTAGCCTGGTCAGGTTCGCAGTGGCTCCACGGTCTGTCTCAGGAATACCAGCGCTCAGTGGTTCAGGAACGGATCAGGGAACCCCAGGCCGCAGCAGCACCACAATTCCTCCAGATTACACCAATATAGAGCTTGAATTACATTTCAACAACTGCCCCTAGACTTCTATTCTAACAATGGAGCAGATTTTTCTCACTACAGAGAAACATGACAAATCCATCCCCTGTGGTGGGCTTCAGATGTGCTTGATGGAGATTAGACGGAAAAAGACCTCGCGTATTCCTTTAAAGTAATTTTAGGTTATAGTCAGGGTTTAACTGTATTTTATTTGATTGTGTAGGGTTTTTTTTTTTCATTTGTTGTTATTTTGTTTACATATAGTGGTGTATGCAAAAAAACAAAATAATAATAGGCTTTTGGAAGAATACTGTATATACATTCCAGTTCAGTTCACACATGCTAATGATTATAAGGGTGTTTACCATTTATAGATGTGTGTGTGTGTGTGTGTGTGAAAGCAGGGGTTACAGTTAACTGAACCACACTGTGAAGTTGCAGACTGAGTTAGCGGTCGGGTTTATTGAACAGGGTTTAACTCACTCCTGATGTGATCCTGCAGTAACTCATGTTGTGCACATGCGAGTTTTTGGAGACGTGTGTAAAAAGTGTCGTGCGTTTACCTGAAGGTCGAGACTTCGTGTCCGCCATCCTAAACTGTGACCTGTGTGTGCTTTTACAGGCTGGTGTCAGTGGTGTACGTGCTGGTGTGTATGTGGTTGATCAAATCTCCACCTTTGGCAAGTAGTAGTAGTTAATACTAGATAATTAGTTATATGTATTAGCTCATGTTGTACATCGCTCCTTATGTGTAATGCCACAGTAGAGAAGCAGCCCTGTATGATGATGCTCCCACCCCTGTGTTTCAGCGTCAGTGTGGAGTTCTTACCGGAGTATATTGCTCCATAAGAGTTTCGGTTTGTCTGAATGCTTTTAGCCGGACATGTCTTCGCTGCTTTTTTAGCAGAGGGGATCCAGCAGCAGGGATGATTTGGGTGGGGCTGTTTGTTTACTGTTCTTTGCAGCTTTCAGGTCGTCCTGCAACTCTTTTTCTCTTACTTTGTCGTGATTAGTCTGAGAGCGTGTGGTACGGCTGTCTGGGGACGGACACTCTCCGGGTCCATGAATGATGCACCTGCACGTTATAGAACCCATTCTTCTGACAGGGATGTTTAAAGATGTTCAAATCCTATTTTTGTTTGTTTGTTTGTTTGTACACTCAAGCGTTGTTTAACAATGTTGCCCTTGAGTACTTTACCTTCACCACGCTTCTTGTTGTTGTGTGAAATCTTCCCAACCCATGACGACAACATTTTATTTTAGTATAATAATTGATTTAAAAATGTAAATGATAATCATATGCAACATTTAAAGGATAGTCCATCACTTAATGGGATTTATGACCAGTCTTATTGCGATTATTAAATGCATTTATATAATTACATATTAATTTTCCTGATTTTTAAAGCGGCCGTGTATCATTTGTTTTTTTTTGCTCATTTAAAGTAATAAATACTCTTAAGGATATCGTACTCCCTAACCGATTTGCAATATTAAGTAAAACATTTGCGATGATTATTTTAGCAATTTTGGTGCATCCTTCAGGGTGTGTGTTACGTCGGCTCTGATCTCCCGTGAGTCAGTGCTGAGCGTGTCGTGTCTGTCATTTAACTGACCTCCTTCGTTTCTAACACTCATCATGGCTCATTCTGTCTGAACACAGCACACACCACGCTCCCTTCCTGCACACTCTGTGTACCAGTGTGTGTGTGTGTGTGTGTGTCTGGGTGTTTCTGTGTGCGCCACGGTTTCTCCTCCCCTCCAGAGTAACAATGCGTATACGCTCTCATTGTGAGAGTAGACAGCAGGGTGTGTGTGTGTTGCGTTCTGTGGAGGTTAATAATAGTGTGTGATAGTCATAATAACAACACAGCCGTGACATTTACGTCGGAGCAGTACAGCCAGACTCTACGCTTCTTGGCTCCAAAACACTGAGACACGGCAGGACGTTTATAGCATGTAATGTAAATGCATCCGAATCGCCACCTCACATATAAATCATGACCTTTAACTAAAGCCTGACCCTCACCTTAACGCTGGCTCTCACTCTTTTATACCTAATGCTAATTCAAGCCAGACCTTAACCATAATGCTGACCCTGACCCTAAAAGAGCAATAAATAAACCAATCAATCAATAGGCAGATATTTCCATACTATCATTCCAGCATTGTAGAATGCTCGATTCTGATTGGTCAGAAGGTGTTGATTTATTTTCTGGAACAGCACATCTGACAGCAGTATTAAAATGCTTGCTCGAATATGTTATCGTTTCTATGGTAACAGCTTGCCATGAGGAGTTTTCTCTGTGGAGAGGCTCAGTTAACATTTTTGGAAGAAGTCTCCCGTGGAGCGTTAAGGTTTCTGACATGGGAACAGAAAGCGTTTCACTTTCCGGGTTTCTCCGTAACATAGCAACCTGCTGGTTTTTTTATTTTTTTTTTTTTGGGGTCTTAGAAAAAAAAGATGCTGCTCTGTTTATAGCTGCTCCAGTGTAAGTGATCGCAGGCGCTAACTTGTTGTGTGGGTGTTCCACGTCATTAAAAATAAGAATAAACGGTTAAAACGTATAGTCGGGATCGTTAGGAGGTTGCTGTGTTGTTAGCAGAATAAAACACTTCGGGACACGCTGACAGGAAAATAATCAACTCTACATTGATTGGTTGTGACAGAAACTCTGCCACACCTCACCGTCCCATCATTGATTAGTTTCCTATAACAGCATGTCTCGTCATGTTTTATTCATTATTTAAGTTCCAGAACGTTCTCCATGACTTTAATCCTGACCTGACACTAACCTTACTCATGACCCTGACCCTGACCCTGACCCAAATCCAGTCATACCTAATCCTAAATTCTGTTTCAGTTCAATTCTAAAGGCACAGCGTGCAGGAACTCAGTATTGCTCTATCGACCACGATGTCAATAACTGTTTGTTTTTTTACGCAGTACACCAGTTCCCTTTTGGTTTTTAATTCTGACCGCTCCCATTTAGTGTAATGAGGGCCATGAGGGTGTTGCCAAGGCTTACTAGTAAATGCACGAATGCATACACAAACACACACATCTACACACACACATCAGATTTGCCGTTGACCATGACAGGGTTTGAATCTCACGGTCTTGCTGTAGCCTGAACGCTGTTTGGTGTGGTTAATGCTCTCCGCCTCATTGGCCACCGCTAGAACTAAGTGTTTAGCTCGTCACAGATCATTCCAGTCCCCCTCTCTCCCCTCTCCCTTTCTCTCTCTCTCTGTTGGAGTGCTACAATCTGCAAGATGAAAGCTGTTGAGAAAGTGTTGAGGTCAGATTTGTTTTCTGTCCCGGGAGAGCGTCAGGCCTCTCAGAAGACTGAGCATATTAACTTTAAACGTCGCTGTCTATCTGTAGTTCAGTGGCATCGTCTGAATGATAGATGGAGAACTTTCTTTGTGTGTGTGTGTGTGTGTGTGCAGAGTGTGTAGCGCGTTTGTCATTGTAGCCATTCTCCCTATTTCCCTCATCTGTCCATTGTTTTCCCAGGTTGTTAAAATTCTTCAGCTTTTTAAACCCAGCCCCTTCCCTCCTCCTTGTCCGCTCATTTTCTCTTTTTCTCTTTTTTTCCTTCTCACCCCCCCCCCTTGCTTTTAATCCCCCTTTCTCTTCCTCTCACTTTTGCTTGTATAGACGAGATTTGGCCACTAATTGCCGCTTGTATGCAACTGCGTCCTAAGTGGAATAATCTGTGGAATTCCTTTGGTGAAAGGATACGCTGAATCGGATCAGCGTTGTCCGAAGCCGAGCTGCGTATCATGATTTAGTCTAAAGAAAGTCAGAACTGTCTGTAATTGCGTGAGGAAAGAGCGAAAGTGATGGAAACTTGTATTTTTAGCTGTGCAGCGCTTTCTCTAACTTTCCGCCCTCCTTCTCTTTGTCTCATCTATTCAGCTGATGACTGCAGGAGTCCAGCATGTGTGTAGTACACAAAACTCTACCGTGTGTGTGTGTGTGTGTGTGTGTGTGTGTGTGTGTGTGTGTGTGTGTGTGTGTATAATGAGAACCAGAACCTGGCTTTATGAGTGAATGAAGAGAAAGGAGGGGCGAGTCAAACAAAGCTCTGTGACTACTCTGTGGACACACACACTCACTCACACACACGCAAGCATGTCACTCTGAACTCTCCAAAGACCCCGCCCGCGCACAGTCCGCGGTGGGAGCAGGAAGTGTGTGTCCCGGAGGGAGAGGGAGGGAGGGAGGAGGTCGGGGAGGGGGCTGACTCCTCCCTCTCTCATTCTCTTTCCAAACACACACAGAGTATACGCTGACTTGCACTCTAACACACACACATAGTACAGTATGCTTAAAGAGGATCTAACACACATACACGTACAGCAGCTGGATTTCTCAGGAGGAGCTTTAAAAGGACAAAGAGAGCAGCGGTGCGGTTTGGATGTGCATTGCCGATCAGGAATTTGGTCTCGGCCTGGTGTGTCTGAGTGTATGTGTCTGAGTGTGTGTGTGTGTGTGTGGATCCCATCTTGGGGCATGGATAGAGTTTATTCAGGAAGAAAGTGAGAGGAACACTGGTGGGACGCTGTCAAACCTTTCTCTCGTTTCTTCAGGTGTTTCAATGGAGGCAGCTGGAGAATCTGTACTTCAGAGAGAAGAAGTTCTCAGTGGAAGTTCACGATCCTAGAAGGTAAATTTATATCACAGAACACACACACACACACACACCATTACACATAAAGTAGTCAAGAAGTTTAGGCATACAATTTAGATACATGGATATTGATGGTTAGAGGAATAGACAGGGGGATGGATGGACTTTTAATCTTCAAGGAAATTTTGGGAAGTTTTAGCAACTGAAATAAAATAATGTACTCAAAAGATGCCAAAATACAATTGAAGAAAATATATTTAAAAAAAAAAAAAACTTGCTTTTGAAACTAAACAAAATAAATATATAAACAGAATTCTAGTGTGAAAGATGACGGCTGGTGGGAAGAGAGCGTTTGCGGTGTGGGAATATTCTAAATTTACCTCTTTTACACAAAAACGGTCCTGGTTTCTAATAATAACACCACAGCGCTGAAACCGAGGGGAAAATACTGCACCTGCACGGAGTTTACCTCCAGACAACAGACATTACTAAAACTCCAATAGCAAGTGAAGTATATACTGTATAAACATAATAAATCGATGTGAATGCAACCTGAAACAAATTAACAAATTGAAATCAGAGGTGAACTAACCCTGCCTCATGCACACTCCCAGTTCCTGACCTCAGTGCACACGGTCAGCGGAGGAAGTGGGAAGTGGGCAGCAGAAATCAGCATTCATGTACATCATTGCTGCTTCGGCTGTGTGTTTGTTATGACACATTTATGAAGCGTAGGATTTATTGCATTATTATTATACTATTTGTTCACTCTCATTCCTCATTTCTCAGCTCTAAAACACCAAACATTAGTCTAGCAGCTCTGATTCAGTTTACTGACTCTCTGTGTCAGAACAGAAAGCAGCTCCTATCAAAATTATATACAGATATAAACATGGATAGAGTGATTAGTCACACATTAGTGATGAGTGGTGCTGCGAGGTTTGCTTTGGATTTGTGCCACTGCAATAAATGGGCATGAAACGATTCACCCAATTCATGATCCGGTTCGACTCACGATATCGGGTTACGATTCGACTCTCCCATGATATTTTTGAAAAAAAAAAAAAATTTCTAACCAAACAAAGCAATTTTCTATTCTTTATCAACTTGTCATTTTCTTAATCACAAACAATACTTATTTGAAAACATTTGTAAAGGTTGGATTAAAATAAGATTGATTATTTTTAATCAAAGGAATATTTTAGTTAATAAGCTAAGTAGGCCTTTTCTTAATAACCATTTCTAAACAGTTGTGAAGGCTGTACTCAGCTTAAATATAAAACAACTCCCTCCTTTTTCTTCTTTTCTTTCGCTTTTGGCAGGCTGTGAAAAGATACGGCCCATGTCTTGTTGAATCTATTTGTACAGTCAATCGCAATTTTTATTTTTTTATTTTTTCGCAGCATTCACAAGCTATGTTACTTCAGGGACATCACTTGCCTTCCCGCTATTGTATGTTATTGCACCCTCTGCTGTCTAAACAACACAATTACTGCTAGGGAGAACTACGAGATTTTACAGCCTGATAAAAATCATAGTTTGTTTTTTATTTCCTCTATTCAAATCATCATAAATTTATACCAAGATTCATTATTGCACGATATATTATTACATGCCGGGGTAGTAGGTGACAGGTAAGGAACACACTTGGTAGATTTAACGGAAAATGAATGACAGGGTGGTATGATGAGGCCCAAACTGAAGGAGAGTTACTCTTCCCACCCCAAAGCTGATTTTTCCAGTAACATCACATTCTGAAGTGTTTTGTTCCCTTACTTAGAATTAGAGTTTGAATGCTTTTTGTCCTTTTATAGTTACAGTTAATGTTGTGGAACATCTGTGAAAAGGTATATTCCTGTTATTACTTATGTTAGAGCAGCTATAAGCGTTCTTTTCACCACCAGCCTGTCTTGAAGTTAACAGGTAACAAAAAAAAGGTAAGAGGTAAACCTTTGAGCTGGAACTACTGTCAGTGCTGCTGTTATAGAAAAATTATCAACAGCATAATCAATCAGCATTCAACAGCACTGAGGTATAAACATTTTTACTTCCTGTGTTTACTTCCTGTGTCCAGTGAAGCAGATCAGAAGAAAAACATGGGATTAAAATGGGCATGTGTGAATGAATCACAGACACTCTCATTCTCTCTTTCCATCTCTCGCTCTCTCTCTCTCTCTCTCTCTCACTCTCTCTCTCTCTCCATTTCTTCTGTCTCTACACCTGGCTCTCCTTTCACTTTATCCTCTATTTCCTCTCATCCTTTTCTTGCTCTCTTTCTTGGCTTCTGATTCTTATCTCTTATCTCTATTTTCTCACCCATTTCTCTCTTCATCTTCCAGTGCTCCATACCTTATTCTTTTTTTCCTCTCCCTTTTTCTGTTCCATTCTTTCCATTCTTCTTTTTCTCTTCCTGACTGTCTTTTGCATTTTCTCTCTCTTTCTCTCTCTCTCTCTCTCTTGCTCTCTCTCTCTCACTGTCACTGCACACCTCATTCTTTAAACACATTTCTCTTTCTCTCTCTTTATCTCTCCCTATGAATCCATCTGTCCCTCTGCTTCTCTTTCCATCCCTCCTCATCACTCAAAGTTTTCTATATTTCTCTGTCTTTCACCATCACTCACTCTCTCTGTTTTCACCTTCATCCTATTTCTCCTCCTTTTCTCAATCTCTTTCTTCAGGTCTTCATCTTTTTCTCTCCACACCCGTCTCTCTTTTGATATTTCTCTAACTCTCTCTATCCCTCTATCCTACTCTTATCTTTCTCTTGCTCTTATCTCGTTCATTCTTCTTCTCTTTTTCTATCCCCCAATTTCCTCTCAGCATTCTCTTACTGTCTTACTTTTTATGCATCACTCCTGTTCTCTTTTACCCACTTGAATGGATACCAGGAGCTTCCCATCTCTCTCTCTCTCTCTCTCTCTCTCTCTCTCTCTCTCTCTCTCTCTCTCTCTTGTTTTCTCTATTTCCAATTTTTCTCTACATTACTCCTTGTCTTCTGTCTGAACTTCCTCTCTCTAATCTTTCCTGTTTTTACTCCTCTGTCCCTCACTCTTTCTTCACCTCTCTGTCCCAAATTTACTCTCATACCTCTCCCTCTCCTGGGCCCCTCTCTCTTTCTTTTTTCTCCATCTCTTTCTTCATCTTGTGCTCTCCATATTCCATCATTCTCTCTTAATAACAAGCTTAATAACAAGATTATATAACAAGTTTAGTGTTTTTTGATTGAAAATATCAAACCATAGAAGAGAGAATCAGATCATAAATGGCTGTTTTTTCCTCACTCACTTTCCATCATGTTATCTGCTCCCTCTCTCTCTCTTTCTCTCTCGCTCTCTCTCTCTCTCTCTCTCTCTCTCTCTGTGTAGACATTAGGATGGTGTGTTTTGAGTTCTGTGCTCATCAGAGGCTGGTTCAGCTCTTTAGTACAGCAGCTAACTTGTGCCAAGAGCCACAGCACAGATGCTGACTGATAAACCGCCTCTGACGTGAAATTTAACCAGCTACAGAGAGAGAAATTGAGAGAGAGAGAAACAGAGAAAGAGAAATAAAGAGAGAGTTAGAGAAAGAACAGGAGACATTCAAGGCTACAGGAGACAGAGACTTGGTAATTAGAGAGCGCAGATGGAAAGATCCTGCACATGTTCATGTTCATGCAGATTTAGGACTCTTCTCTCTGACCCTGTTCTTGCTCTCTGTCTGTATGAGAGTTATTAATGGCTTGGTAATGATCTTGCTCACACACACACACATACACACACACACACACACACACACACACACACACACACACACACACACACACACACACACA
>JAQQZR010000037.1:5280242-5292751 GCA_030068235.1 Notoglanidium macrostoma | reverse complement strand
GGGAGATGACTATGCTAGGGAGATGACTATGCTAGGGAGATGAAGATGCTAGGGAGATGAAGATGCTAGGGAGATGAAGATGCTAGGGAGATGAAGATGCTAGGGAGATGATGATGCTAGGGAGATGATGATGCTAGGGAGATGATGATGCTAGGGAGATGATGATGCTAGGGAGATGACGGCCCAATTTAAAAATTAACAAATAGTCTATTATAGACTTATAGATTTTGACAAACAGTCAGTCTCCTTCTGCTCTTTGACAAAAATCTATCATTTAAATACGACATTACGTAACAAGGTCAGCTAAACATGAGGAAGACTCAGACACACTTCTTATTATGTCTCCAACTACATAAAAGAATAAAAGATTGTGCGAATCACATTTTCCCTAAAGCACGACTCACCCGCATCACTTTGTCTATAACGTCCATATCCTTCACATCGTTTCCGGTGCCCAGAGATTCACCCAGAGCCTGCAAGTGACAACACATAGCTTAACACAGCACAGTGATTATACAACTTAAAAAAGAAAAATGCCATACATGTATCATAAAGCTAGAAATAAATCAGCACATGCACACAGCATTGTTTATTAACAAAGGAACCCAGCTTGTGCGGAATTATAATAACTGCTAGTGGTGTGTTTGAGTTGAACCACAGCGCCACCCGCAGGCTCAGAAGTGAACGGAGATTCATTTCATCATTAATTAGGGCTCTTTCATGAATGTAGTGTTTTGTCCACTAAACCCTGGTGTGGTTCTTTACGTAGATTACAACATTCTAATCTAATATGGACCAAAACAACGGCGTGTGTGTGAGCGAGGTGCTGCAGGTCCGCTTCCGAGCAAACACTAGCGCGGTTTGACGGCAGTGAGAAAAAGACTCTGAATCAAAGTGCAGGAACTATTTTCCACAGCAAATTCACTTTTTATATTGTAAAATAAAGAAGTCACTCTCAGCACGGGACACTTCCTGGTCTCCCCCATTCTATGGCAGGGTGGAATGATCCGTTTCTATAGAAACATGTAACGAAACACGACACGGAAGTGGACAAGCTTAAATCCTAATGTTGCCAGTTTGCAGTTTCACAAGAACGTTAGCGGACAGGACGCCCGTTCACGTGAAAAACAACAAACTAGTGACGTCGCTATAGCGACCGCCGGTCGGCTTACGTCACTTCAGCGTTCCCACCTTCTGTCGGTGCGAATGCAAACAGCAGAAAGCCCTTGAAGGTGCGTAGCTCTCGGGGCGCTCCCCAGACTCAGCGAGTCCCTAAAACGGTTTGGAGTTTTGAACGGGGTCGAGATTTTAGATGGTCCTACCTCCAGCTCCTCGATGGTGGTGTTTTCCTCGTGCACTTTAAGATCATCCTGCGTGTCTGGATCTCCCGCTTCCTGTCCTCCTACGATCTCGTTCAAATACTGCTGATCAATTTTATCCATAGCAGCCTTCAGATCGTTCCTCAAACCCTAAATACGGCCATTCAGGCACAGCACACACAGAGTCAGGACCAACAGACCAACACTGTGCCTGTGAGGAGCTGAGAAACGCGATCGCGTCAGGGCTCACCTTGTTCACTTCCGGTGCGAGGATCTCAATCTTGCGGAGCCTCTGAAAGGCGTCGTAATCGGTCTCTCCGAACAGACGCACCGGCTCGCCACGCTCCCTCAGACGACGGATCACCTGCGCGCGAGTCACACACGACCGTTACACCGTTCCATGACACGCAGCGAGGAGCAGAGCGGAATGAGGAAGTGTTCAGACGTACCTCCTGTCGAGACAGGGTCATGGGTAACTTCTCCTCCGTGAGCTCCAGCTCCAGTATGGGGTTGGATGATGTGGACGGAGCCGTCTCCTCCTGCTGCTGCTGCTGCTGCTTCTCCAGCTTTGGATAAGGAACAGAGGAAAGAGGCACAAATGACTGATGGCTCATGCTTTTTTCTTTGGCTGAAGCCTGGTTTATGCTTCATCAGACCTTTTTCTGAAATGACCTTTTAACTTTCATGCATCCGATATCTTTCAGACCAGTAGGAGAATTTTTATCTCTCCATCCAACAAGGTAACTAAAAAGCATCTTCAAATAAGATACCGAGCTTTTTCGAAAATACTTCAAACGGGATGAGGGTGTCAAGCGAACACGGAATCGCGCTGTCTAACGGGAACCGGGAACTTTTCTCAGACTCGACCTAAACTTAAACAGTAGTTAGTGATTAAGTTAATTAAAGTATAAATTAATCCACGTCGCTAAACACCAAGTCCACGGTGTTGACTAGAAAGACAACTGCAGCTCCAACAGACCACTAGATTTCCACAAGCTGCATGGTTTAAAAGCAGTCATGCCGTTACCTCTCTAGGCAACGCAGTTACACGAACAGACTCACTACGACCATGACGGCGCTGTAATAATGTGTTCGATAGCGGTGTTTGTTGTCAGACGCGGTCAGAGCGTCTGGTGGTTTCCGCTCTCTGTTCATTCACACATTGATGTTAAAGAGATAAGTGCCGCTTCAGATGCATCGGTTTCAGACAGCAGCATTTAAGCTGCCACGCTTTGCCACATCTGAAGTACCTTTTGTACGGAAGTATAACTCAAGCTTGAATAATCCTCTTCTCCATGCTCTAATGCTAACGTCCTGTAGCAATGCCGGATTGCTGACGGCGGACGTATCACACGCGTCCTGAGCACATGCAGCCGCTTCAGACAGGACAAAGTAAATTAAAAGAACTGCAGAGAGAAGACTTAATCACACAATTCAGGCTTTCTACAGACATGAATATACACTACATGGCCAAGTGTTTGTGGACAGCTGACTAGCAGACTCGTACTTGCTTGTTGACCTTCCCATTCGAGACGTAGTCCTCCTTTGCTGTTATGATAACTGGGAAGGCTTTCCACTAGATTTTAAAGCATGTCTGTGGGGATTTTATTTTTACAGCTACAAGATCATTAGTGTGGTCAGACACCAAGGAGTCCTGGGGTGCCGTCGGCGTTCCTGTTCATCCCAAATGTGTTCAGTGGTGTCGAGGTCAGGGCTCTGTGCAGGAGTTCTTCCGCTGCAAACCACGGAGTTTTTATGGAGCTCGCTTTGTGCACAGGAGCATGGTCATGCAGGAACAGAATCGGACGTCTTCCACTCAAGGGAAATTGTAATGCTACGGCACACAAAGCCAACAGTTTGAAGAAGAAACGCATATGGGTGTGATGGTCAGGTGTCCACAAACCTTTGGCCGTGTAGTGTAGAACACACCAAGGAACATCTGCACTTACTCCCACTGACTACTTAAACTAAAAAAAAAATGAGAGGAAGGTAGATTTCAAGCAAATGCTGCTATATGGGCTTCATGCAACAGTGAAAGCAAAGGCAACTGAAAGGAACGGCTGTAAATTAATCGGACAGTTCTTTTCTCAGATGCGTAAAAAGTCAAAAGCAGTCAGGTCATGCATGCTGGTGCATTCAGCCTGTGTGCACTATACCTGTGTCACAGGCTGTTCATGAGCAACCTGCACACTCGCAGAGAGGAGATGGAGAGAAGAACAGACATTTCAAGGGAAAGAGGTTTGAACGAGAATAAGAAATGCACAGATCATCTGTTATCAAGGATAAGCTGAAAATGTAGGCAAAGAAGTTGATCAAAGGGATTTCCCGGGGTTTTGGTTTTATTACGGCCGATCGATCACACCGGGCTCGTTCACTTACGCTGTATCCACATCTTTTGTAGTAGTCGTCTTCCTCCTTCTTGGCAAGATCGGCCCGCTTGAAGTACTTCTTGGTGTCCTGGAAAATATAGATGGTGAAAATGACTCATTTAATTTAAGCACAAGCCTAGACTGAAATACAGTGTCTAAACTGCAGAGTACTAGCTCGGAAATGAGACCACGTGCTAGACATATATCTGATCAGAATGATATATTATGTAAACGTTGTCAGGTGCAGGGTAAGACCGTGGGTCATTCTTAATGTTTAAATACAAGAGTCCAGGACTTATTTAAGTTATTCTTGGTTTCTTATAATTATTGGCCTGTTTGACGGGTCTCCAATAAATATCCAAAATATTATTATACATATTTGAATAATGAGCCTAAGAGTCAGGAAAATAACTCCATGCTGAGGAACAGGAGTCCACAGAATTGTTTTCTACAGCTAAAGAGTGCAGAAAGTTTAATAACCTGTTCACTAGTATACACACACCTGTCAATATCTTGGTTTAATGTTTTAATAATTATATATATATATAAATCCCAGCCAGCAGTTTTAACAGGGGTGTGCAGACTTATAAAGCCGCTGTAGGTTGGGTGACTACGTGCATCTGAAATACACAGATTTGAAAAACTGCAGGAAACCAGAAGAAATTTGAGTTTTAGCTTTACAGTATAGAGCCATCTCAGTAGTTAGCAATTCTGTTGTCCTGTGCATTTACTGCTTATCTACTCTAATACACTTATAACAACACAGGACTCATAAACTCCCTGAATGTTGCTCGAGTTCGGGGTTATTTCATGACACCGAGCTGGAAAAGTGCTTTAAATCTAACTGACTGACTCGCTAGTTAACAAAACTAAACCGTTCAAATCGATCACTCACGTTCACGAGCTCTTTCTGCTCCAACAACTTCCGCTTCCGTGCAATTTCCGCTTTCAGAATATCCATTTCTCTAAAGCGAGATTGGCCGAGCTATTTGTTAAACATGAGAAAAATCGCTCCCTAATATAAAAGAAAAACCAGCGTACGATGCTAACAGCCGGTCGACAGGAAGTTGTGATTAAAGACTTCCGGTAAAACGTTACGCGGTTGGGCTTGCGCGTGCGCCCTCTTGCGGTTCAGCTACGCAGTGACACGTGATCAAGTCTTGCGAGACACGTTGATTAAGGGGAACGCCATTCATTTTCTTCTTCGTCTTAATAATAATAATAATAATAATAATAATAATAATAATAATAATAATAATAATAATGATGCTTTTCAATTATATAGTGCATTTTTAGCACTCAAGGTCTATGTAGCCTGCACACACACACACACACACACACTGTACTAAAAAAATATTAACATAAAGAAAAGTTGTCTGAACGTCAACAAAACACAGGTAGAAACATGTAGCTTATATAAATTCATTTTCATTTCGGAAAATTTTTATTTTGTTTTAATCCATAATTAAAATAATAAAATTAAAAAACAAAATAAATAATACAAATTTAAATATTCTCTTCTACTTCGTTGCTTTTGTTTTTTTTCCTAAATCCTGAGCCTCCATAATAATGGTTTATTTTCAAGTAAATTCGTATTCTCTAAAAAAAAAAGTGTTTGGCTTTGGAGATGAGTCAGGGGAAAAGTTTCTCTTGGTTAACAGGTGTGTGTGTGTGTGTGTGTGTGTGAGAGAGAGAGAGAGAGAGAGAGAGTGTACGAGTGTGTGTTTTCCTGTCTGCATCTCTGTCCACCTCAATGCAAATCTCGGCCATTCGCTTTTGCGCCCCTCAAAATATTAGCGACCGTCAGGTGGCGCAGAGGACCAGATGCGACGAATTAAAAAAAGAAGAAGAATTAAGCGATTTATTTATTTGCATCCAAACGAGCAGCACTGAGGTCTCCTCATCCGCATCCTGCCTGATGCACAGACGCATCTTTCTTCGGGGAAAACCGAGCACTCTCCCGTCCTGAGCTCTTAGCACACACACTTGGCAGGATGGTGAGTGATGGAGTGTAATTATTATTTTCTGTGATTAAATCGTCCCTCCGCGCGTCCTCTGGATCCTCTTAAACATGGAGCTGGCGGAGAGGAGACGGAGCCGGAAATCACAGAGCTTTAAACTGATCAGCGACTCAGGTAAGAGATTGCTTTCTTTCTTTTCACCAGCGCAAACGTGAAAAGCAAAGAATAAGACATAAGGAACGAGAAGAATAAATAACACAGGCTACTGCATGTCAAATCCCAGATCTCCAAATGTCCAAAGCATGCACCCCAAATCTCACGTCTCTGGCACGCAGCCTTTATCCCTGCTGTCGCCTCTTTTTATTACAAATAAAGCTTCAGTTATAAAAACAGATCTATTACAACCTATAGGCCTTTTTTCATCCACACTTACTTTTATTGAAATATGTATTTTAATATATAATTTGAAGGCGTGTGTGTGTGTGTGTGTGTGCGCGCGCGCGCGCGCGTGTGTGTGACCTCTGAAAAGCACCAGGCTGCCTACAGGTGGGATTTTAACTGCGCGGGCACGAGCACCAGGGAGCGCGCAGACTAGATTGCGTCATCCAATAATGTCGTGCATAACGCTGCTGTAGGATTTTTTTTTTTTTTTTTTTTTAATCCGCCTGATTTTTTGTATCAAAGAAAATTTGAAATATGTCAGATATAATATATTTTTTGACGTCAGGCTGAAGTGGAAAAGTTGGAGTGGAGTTTCAAGCAGTGTGAATGAATGAATGAAAGAAACAATCAATCAGTCACAAATTGTCCACAGCTTGTCCACAGATTGGACAAATGCCACACAAATAGGCTATGGGATAAAAGCCAACAGTAGTGAAACCCCATCTATCCATTATCCATACCACTTAATCATTCCGGGTTGCAGGGAAGCTGGAGCCGATCCCAGCTGACGTCAGGTGAGAGATGAACACTCTGGACAGGTCGCCAGCCTATCATAGGGCTGAACAACCGTTCACACTCACATTCACATCTGTGGGCAATTTAGAGTAGCCAGTTGACCTAATCTGCATGTCTTTGGGCTGTGGGAGGAAACCAGAGCAACCCGAGGAAACCCCCACAGGCCCGGGGAGAACATGCAGACTCCACACAGAAAGGCCCCAGTCAGCCGGCAGGTTCCAACTCAAACTCAAATAATGACACAAAGCAGCTTCATAGAAATCCAGGTATACAATTCCAATAAAATTTTAAATATAATTTCAATAACATTTTAGATTAAATTTAAATTATATTTTATATTTCAATTGATCCCTTTTAAATGTATCGATGAGCAAGCCAGAGGTGACAGTGGCAAGGAAAACTCCTGAGGTTGAAAAGGAAGAAACCTTGAAAGGAACCAGTTCCTGTTCTGGGTGACATCGGAAATCATTACTCATCTATAACTGTATAGAAATGTTGCTCATAGGCTTATATATGTTTTAAAATGGATAAAATGTAGGCCTGCTTTTAACTATTAATGGGAACATATCTAAGAAATATGCTGTCATAAAAAATAGATTCAACATTTCAGAGATATGGGATATATACGAGCTAAATGGAAGGTAAAAACGTATATAAACCATTAGTCCTGGGTTGTATGTCCAATATCGTGATGACTTACACGTTAAACAGTGCACTTTTCAGAGATGTGGTGGATACTTGTCAACAGTATTTTTTCAACCCACAGACTTCATTAAGACCTGCTGTACAGAGAGTTTGGATGTTCCTTTTTTTTATTTTGCTTCTTTTTCTTATTAAAAATGTCGCTGAACTTTGTTGTTACAAGAATTTTAAAATCACCTTTCTGTCAGCAACCCAAAAAAATCTATGTTGCATTTTGTAAAAATGTCCTTAAACATCATGATATATTTTTTAAATATTGCCCAACCCCATGGACCACAATCTAACCAATCAGGACAAGAAGGTGTCTCAACTTGCCTATCAATGATGTTACTTGTTAATTTAGAAAATTCATAATCTATAACTAGCATCAATGTTCACATCTAGGCAGCCTGTGTACATGTGCTTTAAAACAGCCAGCATCAATGAATTTCTGCCAAAATTACTGACTTCAAAAGAACTATTGTGACATACTGTTAATACTATTTCTGTTATGTAGCCAACCTAATAGGGACGTAGCCAGAACATTTACACTGCGGTGGCCAATCTGACCTAGGGATATTGACAGGGAAAACTATCACTGTAGGTTATTTCATGTAAGGAATAAAACAACTTTGGGGCCCTATCTTACATCAGGCATAAAGCAGCACCAAGCATAATGCAGGTGTCTTTGCTAGGTTTAGACCAAAACAATTGTCGTTTTCCCGTCCAGCGCACACATTGTTTAAACAACAATTGTCCTTGAATTATCAAGATCGTATTATGCACCTACATACAGTAGGTGGGTGTACGTTTTGCAAAGATTCAAAATAAAAAGATGTGAAAGATTATAATTTTATTTTTGCAGGAATCCGTGTTGCGTAGATGGTCTGCAGAGAAGTGTTCTTTTCCACCACGTGGCAAATCCGCCATTATAATAGGAAGCCGCCAAAGTGCAAGCACAACTGGGACTTAAAGGGAATGGAGGATTCATTATTGCACGTTACACCAAAAACACACCCATGCTTAATTAAGAGACTAAGTACCGTTTGAGCCTGGTGCTGCGACATTTTTTCTGCCATTAAACTAGCAAAAGTGGCGTTCTGAATGCACTTGTACCATGTGCTTTGGACTATGTGCTTAGATCATTAAATTAAAGCTGGGGGTGTGCTGTTATAGGAAATCAAGGACAAAGTGTTGTGATGCAGCTTGACAGAAAGTGGAGTTGCTATTATTAATCTAAAGTTTTCCTATAGCTGCATGTCTTGAAGTGTTTTATTCCTTTGATACCACAGCAATGTACCAATCAGTACAATGTTTCATTTATTAATGAATGACACATCAGACTTTAAACTATTTGTAGATACATTTAATGTATCTCTGGAAGATCGACAAAATAAGTTCCTGTTACCACGCATGTTATAGCAGCTGTAAAGTTGTTTTTTAATCAGCCATTCACGTCCCCGTGAGTGTTTTATCCACGAGCTTAATCTTTTTTGGCTAAGATTATAATCTTGTTTTTCACGAAACTTTAATGAATGTAAGGGGTGGCACATTCATAGTCATTTTAGTCAGAGATGACAATCTGTTAAAAAATTAATCAGCTCTAATGGAAGATTGGAGAGGCATTTCTTAAAAAAAATGTAGCATCATCTGCCAACTAGCTAATCATAGTATGTCTGCTGTCTATCGTTATTTAATATAAATCATCGCTAAAGATGTGAAGGGCAAGTAGTTAAGATGAGACATTAAGTACAAGTTATACATTAACTCTCGGAGATTTATCAAATCTTAGCTTAATTGAGCTATCGTTATTTTTTTAATTGTTCTAATAGCTTTGCAAGATAATATTCACTAAGGTGTGTCTTCTTCCTCTAGACTATGGACTTAATTCTGACAGTGTGGAGCACCTGGACACAGACAGTGAACCTCTGGATGCCTCCGAGAATGAAAGTAGGTTACTATGCATGATGTTATACTAATAGGACATGATAGCGATGGGTGCTGAAGTTCTAACCGTCGTCTCTCTCAGCATGGCTAGGTGAGGAAGGCATGGAGATTAAGAAGCAGATTACGGGCATGATGCGGCTGCTGAATGATAAGGCAGGTCGTGTATACCAGAGAGTGGGCAGAGAGGGGGAAACGCTTAAAGAGGAGCCACAAGAGGAGGATTTGAGCTGGGCTTTGAGTCACAAGCAAGACGTTGAAGAGTCTGAGCATGGCTGGAACTCAGTGTCCCACAGTCAGTATGACACACGATCCAAAACCCAGAAGATGCTGGACCAGGGCAAAAGCAGAGGTGGGTTTCACAGCAGAGAAATATGTTTCAGAGTACTGTCGCTAGATGATTCAGGTATTTTACCAACAGTGTGAACATTTTGTAATATTATAACCTGTTTCTGAAAGACCCCAGTGTTTGTTAGTGAACACGCCCAAACAAGCATCGTGAAGACCAAGGAACTATCAAAATTGTCCCAATTTCAAGAAATCTAACAATCAGTACAAAAGTATTTTAACCTGTTATACATACTGTACGAATCAGACATTATAAATCGTAATTAAGTCCATTACAGTTCCAGGTTGTAACATTACAAAATCTGTTCAAGGGGGATAAATACTTATATACAAAAGGGGGGAGGGGGTGAACAGTTTGAAGGTGGCAAACACCTCCCAATTGTCTAATGTGTCCACTATATTGTTTTTATGCCATGGGTTCTATCTAATCACTGCAATCATCGATCCAGTGACAGGAAATTATATAATATACTTCAACAATCACTAGAAAAGAGTTGCAGGACAAGTTGAAAGCCTGAACAATAGTTACACAGAGAACAATAAGCACTGAATGAATTGCAGCATGATCACCTGCGTTCCTGCACACCTTGAACGCTCGTCTGCTAAACAAAGCACGTACAGAGATGTGCATCTAAAAACATGTAGACAAGTCTTTTGGAACAATCTGCTAGCTTGTCATGTTGGGAGAAAGAAAGGCTGTATGTGCCGTATATTATTAACCCAGAAAATGTTTATTAACTCTTTGGTTGCTTGTTGTATGGTTATATAAATCCAAAATGTACTGTAAACTTCAACACTTGGTACTTTACAGTGTGAGAAAAAAAGAGGAGAAGCATTGCACTGACATTGCACTGCAGTTTTGTAATTCAAAATGTCGTCTAGACTGTCTAGACATTTCTCTTTCTGATGCACCCACACACACAATGTCAAGTAACGAGCCCATTGTCTAGTGTCCTTGCATCACTATTCAGAAGAGTGTGGCATTCACAGACGTGTGTGTATGTTCTGTCTTCAGACACGGCTCTGCCCCATGTGCCTGCCAGCATGACGACAGAGTCCAGCTGCTGCATGTGCAATTGTAAGAGCACTCTGCAGGCCATCCTGCTGGAGTTACGCACAATGAGAAAACTCATGCAGACTCAGAAAGGTACGGTATCATGCATACACGCAACCACCGATGCCATCTCATTTTTCTTGTTCATGCACAGATTCACCTGTGCTGTGTAAACTTTAGGCCCACCAGAGAAACAGCGTGCTGTGGCCAGCGCATCTCCCACCTGCCGGAGGAGGTCTCATAAGAGGAGGGCGGTGCAAAGACTTATAGCGTTAACTCCACCCACAAAAATGCCAACGCACCTAGACACCGCCATGGTGGCCGAACCGTTTGAGAAGATTTGCCAGGAAAAAAGTCAAAATAAAGAAGAAGAAAAGAAAGAAAGGGCTGTGCCATCCCTTCCAGCAACACCTACATCTAATCCTCCATCATCAGCTCAGTACTCTCTGAACAGAGATCAGAACTGTACAGAGGTACAGATGAGTGTGTATGCATGTGCATATGTTGTGTGTATTTACTGTACGTATTTCTACGTCTAAAATTATTGGTCCTTTTTTTTTTTTTTAAAAAGAGCAGAACGTGATTCTTCCTTGGGGCGCCAATAATTTTGCCACCATTTTTTTTCTTAACGGAATGAGTTCATTTTAAATATCAAATTAGAAACTCTGTTTAAGGAAGAAGTACAATATGTATATTGAAAAATGAATATTTCTTTTTGTCTGCGAGTACTAATGCCACTAACAGTGATTACGCCACAATAAAACACGTATGATATGAAATATCTGAGCATTTTCTCTTGTAGCTGGAGGTGCAGTTGGCAGAGGAATATGAAGTGTTCATACCGAAGGCACAGCTGGACTCCATCCTGCTGAACTACACACGCTCAGGCAGTCTGCTGTTCCGCAAGCTGGTGTGCGCCTTCTTCGATGACGCCACTCTCGCTAACTCACTGCCCAACGGCAAGCGGAAGAGGGGTCTGAACGACCAGAGGAAAGGACTGGACCAGACCATAGTAGGGGCCATTAAAGGTGAGTGGACAGGAGGATGAACATGGGCGATGAATAAATGAAAACACTACCAAATCTTTCAATAATTATACTGTCATATATACAATATAATTGAACTTCTCAGTAACACTGTGATAATGTTAAAACTAAAAGAATCTTGCCTTTGCAGTCTGTCAGATTTTGAGGTTTTCATGGTCATGCTAATGAAAGTACTTGATTTAGTCAAATGTGGAAGGTATTGGACAATTTGGACAAATTCAGTTACGTTCAATAAGCATCATGTCTCAGAATGAGAAAAGTCCAATTATTTAGATTAACAAAGTACAATATTATGAAATATCACATTATTGGTATAATACGTAAGGAATAATATGACAGGGAGGTGTGATGCCTTAAATTGCTTATATTTTCCCATGATCGCATTTTAAAATTTTTTTATAAATAATAACATTTCATATCCTTTAACCATTATAATAACATTTTATGTTGTGGAACAATATGTAGTTTCTGTTCTCACTTACAATATAGCAGATATAAACAGGTAGTCCCTCACCAGCCTCACTTTTTTCTCTCTTGTGAAATAAATAAGACAAAAATTCACTTATAGTTGGAGGTTCCAGGTCATCTTTGATTTCTTCCAACAAATAAACAAATAAAGTGTAACGTGCCTTGGAAATCGATGTGTTCTGATTACACTGCTCAACAAAGTTTTTGCTTCTTGAACACTGTTGGGTGTTTATTATAGATTTTTGGGTGCTGGTCACGAATATCACATCAAAATTTACCCATCATGTACCATTTCAGAGAAATCTTCAGTTTTGTCATAATTTTTTCTTATATTTGTATCCAAACATTTTCGCTCCCGTAAG
>JAQQZR010000037.1:5251879-5273953 GCA_030068235.1 Notoglanidium macrostoma | reverse complement strand
TATGGGATTTACAATAAAAAGGCATTAGAAATTAAATATTCTAATATTTAATTAATATAATATATAAATTAAATAATAAATAAAAAAAACCCTCATATTTAGTTTAATAATTTTTAAGTTTAGTTAAATTTTTTAAAATAAAGGAATATAAATAATGCATTAGATATTTTTACTATTTAAATTAATTATAATTATATTACTTATAATATTATGCATTATAATTAATCATATTAATATATTTTATTTAATTAAGTTTTAATTCTTATTTTTTATATATTATTTAATAATAATAATAATAATAATAGTAATAATAATAATAAAAATAATAATGATAAGGATGATGATTACTATTATTATTATGTTTCACCTGCTCACTCACTCCACTGCCTGAACCCAATAAATAGTGGACAAAAGGCTTAATTAAAGGTACATAGCGTTTTTGACTTTTTGTCGACACACTTCAAACTCTTTAAAGGGGAAGTCATGGCGCCAAAGCGCCATATTAGGACCCTTTGTGCTCCTCACTGTTTACTGTAATTCTTCTTCAGTTCGACCCGTGTGCCTGTGAACCTGACTTTAAAGGGTACGTTTGGCTCCCTCAGCACTAAACCTCACTGTATGTGTCGCGAATGTTAACCGGTTCACTGCAGAATACTTCAAGAACCGGGGTTTATTTCTCATCAGGCGGTTGCTAAGGCGCCCGTTTTGCTCGCTTTGCATTGTGGGAGCGTTGCCTTTTCTTCTATCGGGAGGCGCCGCTAAAGCGAAACCGGTAAGCAGAAACGTAGCTGCACAATTAAAGGGGAAATGGGGTACAAATAAAACTGTGGCACAGTGCTAAAAGTGCGAGGAGAGCTCCTTCAGCCGTTCACTAACGCGCCTTAATGCGTGAAAATGGCGCAGAACGCATTTAATGTGCGATATTTTGTGTTATTATGAGTGTTGTAGCACACCTCTAATGGCGTGGGGTGCCTTAAGGGTTAATTTTTTCCGCCGCCGACATTTTATAAACAGTCCAGCCGGCCTGCACGAGACAAATAAAAGTTGTATTTCAGGGAGAAAGGTTTAGTTTTATAAATGCACGTGTATAGTGTAGTGCATGTGCAGAAAATCCGTGTGCATTGTTATAAATTATTATAATGCTATCCAGAGCAGGGAGTGTGTATGCTGCAGTGACACACACACACACACACACACACACACGCTGCAACTTCTACATCCACTCTCACTTCACTACTGCATTAGTAACATGAGAAATCTCAAGGGCTGAGATGAAGAGACCAGTTTGAACACCGAGTGTAACTTTTAGCTTTTGCTTTATGCACGTGTGTGTGTGTGAGAGAGAGAGAGAGAGACAGAGAGAGAATATAAAGCAGGCCTGACCTGAGAGTTACACTTTAAATTAATATGCAATTTAATATTGTACACAAGTTCAATAACATATAGTTAGTTCCTCGGTTTTGGTATTCTTCACACACTTTACAAATGTGTGTTTGTTTATAAAGGGTGTAAGAGTGTGTGTGTGTATATTTATATCTCATTGTGAGCGCGCGCCTTTTTAAAGGGGAGTAGACTAGAGGTTGGACTTCACTGTTCCTCACGTCATTCAGCCGAATTCTTTACACATCTTTATAAGTCACAAACCTCCTGACGTCTAACTGTGTGTACACTTTATTCCCCTAACATTTGTGTAATACATATTTATGTAAATTAGGGATGTAAAGCAAAAAAAACATCCGGATTTAAACCGGACGTGGGCGTGGCTTAAAACGGAAAGTTTATTTATTTATTTACTTTTGTAAATTGTATATTAACTTTACCACTATGCATGATTGGGATATTTACAGTGCTGTTTGTTTGTTTGTTTCCTCCCTATACCTGTCCATGGTATTGTTTTGTCAAATTTACTTGATTTCCCAAATTACTTTACCCACTGCACTTCATGTTTACATGTGTCTAAAAAAAAAAAAAAAGGTGTAGAACAAAACACCTGTTCATTCTGAAAAATATTTTCTTATTCGGTTATATCTCCCAAAAACGAATACTGTATGTTTGGAACAATTGGGCATGCTGCTGTAGGAAAATAACCAACGATGGGGTGGTGTGGTTTCTACTAACAAAGCACGTCCTGAAGTTTTGGTTCCTCATTTATTCCTGGGAGACGGCAGTGGTTTGCCAGTGCTTACATTCTTTAACATGTTTTATTCAGAAAATCCCCAAATGCCCCTTTATAGGTTTTTTCCCTCTGTCTCTTTGTTAAAAAAAAAAAAGCACAGTATGTCATGCAACTGAAAGCCACAAAGCGTGAACTCCTCTGTATTGAAAACTCAAAAAAATGTAGAGTTACCGCTCTACCTGCGTTAATTGTATGTGATGGACAGAGTGGGGAGTTGCTGACAAACTGAACATAACAGAGATGCTACAGTCAAAAATTAGATATTTTTAATATGACGTGTATGATGGCATATCTGTAAAATGGTCAATAAGTGTAGCTACGAGGTATAAACTGACCACAGGTTGTATAAACCTGTGTGTGTTATGATTGCTGATTTTTGTTATGCCATCTCTCTCTCTATCTCTCTTTCTTTCTTTCTTTCTGTCCAGCTGCTGTTCTCTAACGTGTTGTGTGGACAGGTGCGGGCTCCGGTAATCTCTCCACCATGTCAGTGCGAGAGGCTTTTAACCCAGAGAGTTACGAGTTGGACAAGAACTTCAGACTAACACGCTTCACAGAGCTGAAAGGCACCGGCTGCAAAGTCCCTCAAGATGTGCTTCATAAACTTCTGGAGTCGTTGCAGGAGAACCATTATCAGGAGGACGAGCAGTTCCTCGGGGCAGTTATGCCCAGACTGGGTTTGTAACTGTACATACACATTACTCATTTGCAGTCAGGCTAGATTAGCCAACATTAGGCTTGCAAAATATATTGTTTATTAATTGTTATTCATTTGCCTGTGTAGGTCTGAAATGTACAAACTTTCTTTAGCCATGACTTTTTAATTGTGTTCTTTAAGCATTTGGACTGACATCAGAGGTGTTTTGACAAATTGTGACAAAGCAGTTCATTTGGTAAGGTTAATACCAAGTAATGCTTAATAGCAACACCTGTTGGATTTACCGGTTTATTTGAACGAATTGAAAGGCACATCACAGTCACAATGTAGAAATGTTATAGCAGTATGTTATATTTGTCTACTATGTGCAGCCTAATCACAAGAGTTAGATTATTGTATAGCAAATATACTGTTAGATTTATTGTAAAATGGAAATTGTGATATTTAAATGTAACCTAAGTTGTGTGTGTGTGTGCACATGTGTGTCTTACAGGCGTCGGCATGGACACCTGTGTGATCCCTCTGAGACACGGTGGCCTTTCGTTAGTACAGACCACAGACTATATCTACCCTATAGTGGATGACCCTTACATGATGGTAAATTGCAGCGATAAACCATGTCACAATACACTTTTCTGAGATATTGTGGGTATCAAGATTTCTTTTTGTAATTTCTTTTTTTTTTTAAACTCTGGAAGCAAACTGTTTTTCGATTCTTTAAAAAGTTCCTTTAAAAGATAATTTGTAGAATGATGTGGACATAGTAATATAAAAATATCAAGTTTTTATTTTTAAGGCAAAACTACTGTTTTGCTGGCAGTTTGCTTGCAAACAAAAGTCGTCCTACATTATCACGCATCGCAGACACATCTGGAAACGTACTGTGATATTTTTTGGAAGGATTTAATTTATTTGTCAGAGAAATAGTAGTTAAATAATACTTTTGAATGTAAAATACAAAGCAATACACGCAGTGTATTATTTCCCCCCCCAGGGCAGAATTGCGTGTGCTAACGTCTTGAGTGACCTGTACGCTATGGGAGTGACCGAGTGTGACAACATGTTGATGCTGTTGGGCGTTAGTAACAAACTGTCAGAAAAGGTAAGATGTAGAAACCGTCTAGAACATTTAAAAGTATTCTGACAATTCTGAGTTACTTTTGCTGATGTGATTCCTGCCGTGTGTTTGTGTAGGAGAGGGACAAGGTGATGCCACTTATTATCCAGGGTTTTAAGGATGCAGCGGAGGAGGCGGGCACCTCGGTGACCGGTGGCCAGACAGTTGTGAACCCCTGGATCGTACTTGGGGGCGTGGCCACAACAGTCTGCCAACCTAACGAGTTCATCATGTGAGAATTTTTTTGCTTCTTTCCAGTTTTCTGTATCGCTTCATTTCCTTTTCCTTTCCATCTCATTGTTTCGGCTGATGAGTGTTCTCATTATTAGATCCGTGCACTTAATATCTCATGTGTTTTTGTGTTAAAGGCCAGATAACGCAGTGCCAGGTGACGTGTTGGTTCTCACCAAACCTCTCGGCACTCAAGTAGCAGTCGCAGTGCATCAGTGGCTGGACATTGTGAGCCTGCTCCCTTTATTATCTTTAGGCTTATATGTACTGCAGATATACTCATTAAAGTCGTAGTTAGGCTACAATGTTGAAGCCATTGCTTCATAAGTTTTGGCCCCAGCTGTTTGAACGATTTCTGAGGAGAACATCATCTGAAAGTTATTAATATAATGCACTTTGCGTATGAAAACGTAAATAACAAACTTATAATCTGAGTCCATAATGCATCATGACCTGTCACTTTTTATTGAACGTTATATAACTGTGACTTCAAATACTAGTGGTATGAGCATCAGTAGGTAATTTTCCAAGATCACCTTTTGAGTAAGGGGTTTCTCTCGGTGTCTTTCAGCCAGAGAAATGGAACAAGATCAAGTTAGTAGTGACACAAGAGGATGTGGAGCTAGCCTATCAGGAGGCTATGTTGAACATGGCCAGACTCAACAGAACAGGTCAGTGAAGGACACTTACAAACCCTAGCATTCACGCTCTGAGTGCGAGCTCACACATCGACGTTGACGTTCATCTTCCCCCTGCTGTGTGTCTGTCTCCAGCGGCAGGTCTGATGCACACGTTCAACGCACACGCTGCTACTGACATCACAGGCTTTGGTATTTTGGGTCACGCTCAGAATCTCGCCAGGCAGCAGCGCAGCGAGGTCTCCTTCGTCATCCACAACCTACCTGTCCTCGCCAAGATGGCCGCCGTCAGCAAAGCCTGCGGGAACATGTTCGGCTTAATGCACGGCACCTGCCCTGAGACCTCGGGTCCGAGATCTTTAGCTCTCAGATGGATTGAGTTTCGTTTTATGTTTATAAATTTTGAAATGTCTCTACACACACTCCTATATAGTACTCTTAAGTGTTTTCTTGAAGATTAAACAAGTAGTTATACACCAAAATGGATAACAGTATGTGGACGCCTGACCATCACACCTATACGTGGATTTTCCCCAAACAGTTGCCGCGAAGAGTTGCACACGATTGCGTAGAATGTCTTTGTACGCTGTAGCATTACAATTTCCCTTTACTGGACTGGGAGGTCCAAACCTGTTCCAGCATGACAATGCCACTGTGCACAAAGCCAGCTCCATGAAGACGTGATTTGCCAAGGTTGGTGACCGAGTCCTGACCTCAACACCACTGAACACCATTGGGATGAACTGGAATGCTCTAATGCTCACTGATGCTCTTGTGATTAAATGGACACGAGTCTCCACAGCCACGCTCCAAAGTCTAGTGGAAGCCCTTCCCAGAAGAGTGGAGGTTCTTACAACAGCAAAGTGGCACTAAACCTGGAATGGGTTGTTCAAAAAGCACATATGGGTGTGATGGTCAGGTCCACAAATGTTAGCCAATATAGTGTATCTTAAATCCGATTAACCAGAAATCTGATCTGGACTTCGCCCAATAATAAGGTTTTTCAGTGTATGTAGATAGGGGATCTGTTATCTTTTACTATTACTAAAGTGCTTGAAGTGTAGAATAATTCAGTCGAAGCTGGGTAAATGACGGCTCTGTACTCTGAAAATCTTTTGATTGAAATAGTGACAGGTGAAAAGTAAATATTCGTCATTAGAGTTTGAATTTTACTTCACTTACTTCTGTAGGATTAGTGAGTTGCACATTTTATATGCTTAGAAAAAGGAAAACCTACAGTTAATGACTGACACGTACAGATCCAGAGTTCCCGTATTCTTACATTATTTAGACGTTTAAATGTGTTGACTAAATTATTGCCAAAATAGTCATTTTGCCAGTAATATCGTTGCACTTTCTCTAAACACTACTGTCGTGTCTGCAATTTAACAATGTTTGTCCCGTATAAATTCTTCCCCTGCAGGAGGCCTGCTGATCTGTCTTCCACGTGAGCAAGCCGCTCGCTTCTGCGCCGAGATCAAATCTCCGAAATACGGCGAGGGCCACCAGGCCTGGATCATCGGCATCGTAGAGAAAGGCAACCGCACAGCTCGCATCATCGACAAACCCCGCATCATCGAGGTTGCACCCCAGGTGGCCACGCAGAACGTCAGCACCACCCCAGGAACTACATCCTAAAGCTGAGCCCACGACTCCTGAACATTTAGCACGCTCTAGCACCATCACAGCGTAGAAACACACCCCACCTGCCCACCATGACCTTATGGCAGATACTACATGGACACACTTAAGAGTTTAAAATAAGTAACAGGGAATTAAAGTCCATTGCTTTTTATTTTTTGTGTCGATATGTTTTCTGTTACAAAACGTTGCAGAAGCACCCAACTTTAAGGCAGCTTCTACAGTAAATGAAGAGTATGATGATAATCGGATACTGTTGGTTCATTACGAATCTCTTCTGCTCCTCTTCAATCGGAAACTACGGCCCGGTCCGCCCCAATGACCCACCGACATGCGTCCATTGTAGCAATATATATTGTTTTGCTTTCGATGCTCCATGTGCTAGCGGTAGTTAAGACTGTAGCCAATGTGTTGAGCACTAGAAAAAGTGAGTATATACAAAAAAAATTTTTTTTCTACTTTCACTTTTGTACGATATATCCCTGGACTAATCAAAATAAAGTGACCCTTGCCTGGTTTTGAACGGGCTGAAAGAATCAAAAGTAATTAAACACCGTCCCCTATCTTTCAAGGTGTACCATGTCTACCCATAATGGCAGTGTGTTGACATTTTGTCAGCGAATGTACACAGTGGAGATGCAGTTTATATATTGTAGGACATTCACTGTTTCATACAGAAGTCATTAAATTCTTCTGTGAAAGAGCTGAGTTTTATATTCCCCCATGAAAACCCCATTATTCTCTCTCTCTCTGTCTCTCTTTCTCTTTATCTCTCGCTCTGATTCACCACCAGTGACATATATCTTTATGCCCTCCCCCTGAATAAAACTGATCTTTTTTTTTTTATTTCTTGGAAATTCGTGCCTCTGTTTGTGGTTGAGTGGGAAAAAAACATAATACCATCTTAGATCATTGCATGAAGCTGTTCTATTCACAGTAATGATGCACAGTAGTGGGTGACTTTTTCAAAGAAACAGTTTCAGAATAAACTGAGGCTGATATTGATATGTAGAGAAAAACCTTCACATCAATACACGTTGAGCTCAGTACAGGAACTGTCAGAGTACAATGTTCAATAATTTAATAAAGTATGCATAAATGACAGCAGAACACTAACCTGTATTTTGGCACCTGTTAGTGAAATCATCTTGCTTAATAGCATACAAATATTTACAATTATACAGCATTTCTGTAGTGCAAAGCTGCAAAAGTACTGTCTAAACCTGATGCCTAAGCCTATTTATTTATCAAAATATTTTAGCCCAAATTTACGTTTTTTTATTTTCTCGAAGCTTAGATGAGGAGTGAAATGGATTCGTTAAATTAAATAAAATTAAAAATAAATTTAAGCCTTAAGATGTCTGTACAATATTTTCATCAACATGTTCTAAGCCAAGATTCATTAAATTAATTCAAATGACAAGAAATGTTTTAAAATGTCTGTACAATGTTTTTACAAATTGCCTTTTTCAGGTTGATTGCGTTATGTGGTGTGTTGGACCAGCTCTGCGTGTGCGTGTGCGTGTGCGTGTGTGTGTGTGTGTGTGTGTGTGTGTGTGTGTGTGTGTGTGTGTGTGTGAAATCTGATCGTCTTCACATGGCCTTCTCCTTCTGGTTGAACAGCGCTCTAATGTCCAGCATGGCCTGTCTGATGTTCCAGCCGAAACGATGCGAGTCCTGTGGATAGAGCGACACCCTGGGTCATTCTGTGTAGCACTGCTACATTGTGTTCTGTGTAAATACTTAAAAAAATAATAATAATAAAATAAATTTCATTCATCTGCACACCCTGAATCTGTCCATCACAAGGCACCATGTTCACACACATTCAAACCTAGGGGCAATTTAGAGTAGTCAATGTACCTACTGGTTTGTTTTGGATGTGAGAGGCAACAACACTAACACGCTTTCGCCCCTAAAAAAAAATCACGCAGTGTGTTTATTGGTTTTCCCTAAATTACTTCCAGAACCCATACTAAACCTTGATTTGTAGATAAATTGATTTAGGCCTGTTTTAGGTTCTGTATGTTAAACAAAGGCCGAAGCAAAAAAAATAAATGACCATAACTAAACTCACACAAAAAACACAGTACCACTGAAAAACCATGTTGTATAACACTTCCTATGCAGGTTTAATGTTAGTTCTGTGTGTGTGTGTGTGTGTGTGTGTGAGATATATTGATGGGGACACACAAGAATATGAATATCTGAGAGTTTTGATCCTATGGGGATACTTGGCTGGTCCCCATGAAGGAAACCGCTTTATTCCAACAAATGCAGCTTTTATTTAAAATATTATAAAAGGTTATACTTTTGGTAATTGAGGTACAGGCGAGATTTAGGAGTAAGTATAGCATTTATTAGCTACTTTAATAGTGTCAACGAAAGGTCCTCGTAAGAATTGTGTGCGTGCGCGCGTGTGTGTATGTGTGTGTGTTCGTACTGTTTCTGGACTAGAGAACTTGCTGGAGATGTGGAATGTGATGAGATTCTCCCCAACAATAATATAAGAGACTCCATATCCATCATCAGCAACCTGCAAGCACACAGTCGGTGTGAGTTTCAGTACAGTTGAAAGTTGAGTAAAGACACCTGGACAACAGCGTACACTGTTACATTCATGTAGGAATGTTAACAATTAACAAAACACTCACAGGGCCAAAGCCACCACCTGCGCCAACATATTTTGGAAACTTCTGGATATCAACAAGGTTGAGTTGCTGCTGCGGTGTCTGGCTGGTGGAGAGACGCCAAGGCTCTGAAAGAACCTGCAGGACATACAATCACATTCAGCCCTTAAGCTTTGATCAGTTCAGTTTGACCATGAAATTAAATCAATTTAGGTCACTGCTTGTACTTGGTTGAGGAAGGGTGATTTGATATCCAGTAATTTGGAGACAACGTAGAGGCAGAAGAGATGGCGGTCGATGCCGGCTCCTGTCATGGCCAGACGGTACATGTTCTGGTGTTTTTCCGCTGCTGTCCGGAACAGCGCCAGACGCTGTTCGTTCTACTCAAGGAACAGCACGAGGCACACAGTTGTAAAGAACTAGCTTTTCAACAAAAAGTCCTCTGTGTTCATTGACTGAAGCATTTAAAATGTAAACATTCCACACCATACTTGAGATATCTACATTATCAGATCAGGTTGAAATCCCACTGTCATGCAAAAACAAACAAATACATATTTGGCAATCAGTATATCATAGCCTTTGAGAATATATTTAACGACGGATTTTGCTGTGTTTGCCTTTTGTAATTAGTGTGACAGTAAAATATTAGTGTTTTGGATTTTTATCACTTGCTGGTACGTGGTCATCATTTACTTGAACGAGGTCTATAATCTCCTAAATTAATTATGTCGAAAGTAGTCAATCAGTGTAAAGACAGAATGTGCCAGAACCCTGGTCTTACCATGCAGGTCTTGTCCTCCATGGCTCGGACAAAGGCTGTGGATTCGATGGTGCAGGAGCGCACCGTCTCTGTCCGTCCCTCCCGGAACATGCGGGTCATTGAGGACTCATATGTAAGACAGAACTCACCTTTGTCCTACTCCAAAGGAAATTCATAGAAACCAGTGAGACATGAGTCACCTTTATCCTACTGCAAATACTACAGAGAAAGCACCAGTGTGTGTATGTGTGTGTTGTACCCTGTAGTGAGCAAGCTGTAGTGCCAGTTGGATGAAAGCATCAGGGCTTGTTTTGCATTTCTTGATCAGGCCTTTTCCAAACTCATCAAATACACAGCCACAGAAATCCACATCATCCGCCAACTCCTTGGCTACTGTATACGACGCCTCAATAATCTCCTGACACTGACAGGGTGAGAGTCAAAGCACTAAAGTTACAACCTATAACAAAGCAAATACGAATGGTTATTCTCTTCACTTTTAATTCTCCTGTATAAGGTTTATAATTATACCTCTGCTGGAATGTCCCAATGGAGCCTGGTTGGTGGAGCCAGACCTTTGTTAATGTCTCCTTTGCAGTGTCCCTCCTCGGTGTAACCCAAGTGGAGGAAGTCGGTAGCCAAAATAGCCTGGACATATCAGAGAACAGGTTTACTATCAGCTGGTAATCACTGGCCATATCTCATAATCTTATATTTAGTCATTTTTTAAAGGTCAAAATAATATAAATTCATATTATTACCATGGTGAAACCCTAAATATAATTTTATTTTCAGCTATGCCTCTTGGACAGCAGGTCTCTGAACTGAACTGGATTCTCTTGGCACAAATAAAGGTAAAAATAGGTAGACTATATGTGATACGATTTACATAGTTTAATTAACATGTTTTAGCTTTTATAAGTGGGACATATTATAAAATGTATAAAATCATTGGTTTAATTCGCTAAATCTACTGCACACATTTCCAGAACTTCAGTTACTATTTCCTGGATATTGGATCCATTTTCTCAATTTCTTAGAATGATTAAAAATGAAGTCAATATTTTCAGGTTTTTCAGGATGTTTTGGATCATCATGCCAATCACGCTGTCCTACCTACCTCCCACATGTGTCCAATAATGGGAGCGTCTGCCCATGAGTGCTCAGTATTCACCCCTATTTTACCATTCTTGTAGACAACAAGAGTGAAGGATTTATCGAACCACCTGAGAAAGAAGTGCAGTGACAGGAGACTTAGTATGCTGTACTTGCATAAGAGGTCATCCAATGTTATGCCTCTAAGTATAATATTCCCGCTGGCTTGATGCAATACAGTATGCTGACCTTTCACCCACATGATTCAGCTCCTGTGAGGCATAAAACACAAACACTCAAATCCGCCCACACCTGTCATAGCACTTTCCGTGCAGTAGGGACTTGGCATAGAGATCCATTGATGTCGGCTTTTCAGGGTCATATCCATGTGCTTCTTCATCCAGAGTGAGGAAAAAGGCCGCCGTCTCGATGGTATCTAGAGACGCCTTATTTACACCGTCACTGAAGTACTTCTGTCGTGCTTTGGCCCATGGGACTCTAGAGGTGTGTTTTGGGAATATGTTAAACCAACATGCTAAAGCACTTTTAAATGCTGGTACAGTCTACAATAAAATGGCTTAAGGCTGGATAATTGAGCGCATTTCCAAATATTTCATTTGGATTCTTAGATCATTTAGGATGCAAAGTGACTGGAAACAAGCGGTTACAAACTTGTCGGATGTACCTCAAATTTGAAACATTGTAGTGAATACTACAGTATATGTGGCTATTGGGTTTGACTGGGTGTTGTGTGTACCTGTTCCCAGCAGTGAGCGAGGCCAGTTTGGGTTCTCCAGGCTGAGGCTCTGTGGTGTCATTGAGAATACGCTGAAACTGTTGCTCCAACTCACTAGGCAAGAGATGGCGCCCACCGTAGTACAGCCACACCTTAAAAAAGCGTCCTCGGTGATACACAACCAGGTGCTTCCTGTTCCTCTGGTGCTGAACAAAGTCTGAGGAGACAATATTGTAGAAGTGAACGCAGTGGGGGTTTTCTTTGTTTTTTTTTATTCTATTTGTGATTGAATGTTCCGTGGTAGAAAGTTTTGGTGTCTGTATGATCATGAAGAAATTTCATCAAACATGGCAAACAATCAGATACATCTGATCGGCCAGACACCAAACCTAGGGCGTAGTCCTGCCTCGTGCCCAGTGTTCCTACAACCTTGCTCAGGATAAAGAGGTTACATTCCTCATGCCAGGAATCAATGTAAACCTACACCTGAAGGACAAGGAACACGTTCGTGGACAACAATGTACACATTCTCAACAAAGAAACAGCACCCATCATTAACCAAGGCAGGAGGTTAACACCATCACCTATCACCTATTACTAATGCCGTCGTGGTGTGTTTACCCCAGGTCAAACCTCAAGACCCTGGAATAATGTTAATTATTGTCATCGTTAATGACTGATCATTAATGTCATCCTTAATGACTTATACGGTGTTTATATGGCAGGGATTTCCCAGCATTCAGCAGAACTAATGAAGCTTTTAAGATGAGTGGAAAAACCTCTTCATGATTGAATAACCGGTCTGGTCACAGGTTAATGATTGTACCTGAGTTCAGTATTGGCTTTCGCTCATATTGACAGTACAGGTCATTACCTGTTTCAATGCCAGGGATTCGAGTGGTGTTGAACATTCTCTCATACTGATAGGAGCACATGGGTACCACCCCTAGAGCTCTCATCTGCCAGGACAAAACAGAGTCAATCAAAAATAGACCTGATTCACTCATTAAACCATCTCTACTTGGTGACGTGCCGGTTGTGGAATTTCGTGTATGTGTGTACCGGGGCATGTTCTCCTCGCTCTAGTTTGCGCCGATATTGCAGGATGGCATGGACCATGTTTCCTGCTCGCGCTGCCTGCCTGTGAGTAGGGATTACATACAGCAGATCCTGTCAAACACAGGAGTGAGCTGTTAGATGGCATAGCTGTAAAGAGCACAGCAAGGATTATGAATGATGTTTTAGTCTTCTTCTCACCATGGTGTAGAAGTTGCTGTTCACCATGATTGGGTCCCGGCCCCTCAGGTAGATGTACTCCTCCCACCAGTCACTCACCTTGACACACACACAGCATATACTCATCCAAAGTGCACTTAATTAAAGATGACGTTGAAGATCTTTAAAGATGTTTCTATTTTTTTTAATAATCATACAAATATTTAAGAAAAAAAACAGTAATTCCATATATTGACTGGTAAGGAATCTGGATAATTTATTACTAGAAATTCTAAACATATTTAGAATTTATTTTCTGTTTACAATTTTTTTTTTCTGTTTACAATTTACAGAAATTAGTCCCGCCCCCAGCCAGAACAGTGATGCTTAGCATGTACCACTGAAACTTATAACTCAGAATTCCTACTCGGAAAATCAGGAAGGACTCCTCCACCCTGAGCTGAGCAGGTGATGGCAACTCAACATGGCTGCACACAGCATTAACGCTAAATGAAGTATAGCTTCTTTACTTTTAAATGAGGTATGCTTTATATACTAGTAGTTGCTCTAGAACTTAAATTTATAACACTTACTCTATAGTATGCTGTTTTGAGGAGGTAAATGTATATCACTCATCACAGTCAGCTCCTAGACTGTTGCTAACTAAAAACAGGCATGGAGGTGCATGCAATTGCAATTCACATTGCAGGCAGCAGAAGGCTACAAAATTTACAAACTGCTCCTTTAATCAGAATGTACTTTCCGATGTACGTACATAATTGTTGGCCCACCAGGACTTTAGCTGAAGGAATTTTTGAAGTTTAGGGGCTTGGTCCTTTTTGAACTCATTGGCCACAATTTCCATCTGTTTATATTGGTCATCCTCCAGTAGGGGGCGCACCGATTCAAGATACTGAGAGACAGGCAGAGTAGTTTTAATTCTTGCAAAATGTACTGTTTATTATAAACAACAGAAATATTATATACAATCCCTGAATGAACCAAGAGTAGCTTCTCACCCTGTTGATGGTGTCGTCAATGCTGGGCACAGGAAGTCTAGGCAAAGAGCCCTGGAAACTGTAGAGTAACGGCCGACGACCCGAAAACATCTTTAACAGGCTCTAAAACAGGAAACAAACATTAGATCAAAGACATCTCTGCAAAAATCTACTTCAAACAATGAAATAAATGTCAGAAATTACTGTGTGTAAGTGTGTGTGTGTGTGTGTATTTACTATCCAGAGTTTGGTAGACATGCTCATTTTGCCATGTGGCTCGAAGATCCAGTCATGGTAGGAGAGCAGAACTTTCAGAGTGCAGCGCAGCAGCATAATCAGAGAGAACCACAGTCCTGTGGCAAACACGATAGCACTCAACACCGTCTGAGTCTGAGCCGTGAGATGATCACTACAGAGAGACGAACACCATTAAGCATCATAAATGAAATGGATTTAAACATGTGTGTTTGAATGTAACATTCATTTCAAGATCATAAATGTCTACAATCATTATGAATTACAATGTCTAAAAATCTGAAGAAGTGTATAGGCCTATTGTTTATGTTTATCCGGTACACCAGATAGATTTATGCATATTATTATTATTATTCTTTAGCAGGTAGAAAGAAAAATTATGGTAGAAATAAAAATACTGTAGCTGTAGCTCTGAGATAATAAGGTAAAAACAAAGGCTAAAAAGTTCCTTCTGGGACAAGATCAGTTTATCCTAGCATGAGTGACAGTTTTGCCACACTATAGAGCTCTTATATTCTTATTATAGTATGACTATGCTGGCATGGTGGTGCAGTGGTTAGCACTGTCACCCCACAAGGTTCTGGGTTTGAACCTGCTGGCCAAATGGGGCCATTCTGTGAGGAGTTTGCATGTTATCGCCATGCCTGCATGGCTTTCCTCCCACAGTCCAAAGACATCTAGATTAGGTCAACTGACTACTCTAAATTGCCCATAGATATGAATTAGAGTGTGAATTTTTTTTTGTCTCTGTGTTAGCCCTTCGATAGTTTGGCGATCTGCCCAAGGTGCATCTCCCTTCTCGCCCGAAGTCTGATGGGATTGGCTCCAGCTTCCCCATGACCCTTAATGGATAAGCAGTATAGATGATTGATTGATGGATGGCTGGATAGTGTAACTGTGAAATGTGCATTTTTAGCAGTAAGACTGGTCTCATCCTGTTTTGGGACACAGGAGCTTTTGCCTTGGTAGAGCCTAATCTGACATAATTTCCATAACTCATCAAACTCATACTACTGTAATGTTGATGTACAGACCTTGCAGGTAAAACCTTCTTGATGCTGTTAATCATCCCCATGGATGGATCCACTCTGGCATACATGGAACTCATTATCGCAATCACCACAAATAACCAGCTAGAGGGACTGGCTGGATACACCCCCATTCGGATACCATTCTGTTCAAACATGTTAGAAAGCTTAGTAATAGTTATACAGTGTTGGATGCAGCCAGGATTTGTTGCTTTGCATTACATGATAGAAATAGTAATTCATGAAGAAAGGAAGAGAGAATGTTTATACCAGGTTAAACCATACTGCCAAAATATGGTACATAATCAAGCTAGCTTTACAATCGATCTCTATTAATTCACTCACTCGGAACAGAATTGCACGTTTCCTCCATGACGTCACTCCAGCCAGGTAGATGTGTTTGAGCGCCTCACGGCTGAGGCGCAGGTCGATGCCCTCTGGTGTGACGGTGAACTGGAAGGCCACCGCCTGGTGCGCCTCTGCCATGGCTCGTGCTGAAGGAACGGGACAGTTATTAACTGACAGATTGGAGTAAATAAATTCTGTAATAAAATGGAATAATAAAGTTACGAGGGTGCAATGGGATCCTAGGGGACAAAAACTGTCTGGTAGTATGTCAGAAATCATTCCCTATTCACTATGTAGTGCATTTGTCACTGTACAAATCATGCTTGAACATGTAGTGTAGAATATCAAATGCACTCATGAAGCAACCCCCCCCTCCCCCCCAAAAAAAAGTACATTTCTAAACTTAATAAGGTTTTCCCCATAGATCTAAATGCTGATGTCAATGTTAGACAGTGTACCAATTAAAACACAGCCAGCTGACTGAATCTCATGAAGCGCCAATGATGAACCGTCTTTCACAATCACTTAGATCTTTTCCTCTCGTCATCTTGAATCAAAATTGAGGTCACATTTGCCTTCTATACATTCCACAGAGCATGTCAGCATGTTCATATTAATTGCTTTATAGCATCATAAGCAGTATTGGAAGCATTGGTTATGTTTCTACACTGGTTTATTCAGTTTCTTTTGTTCCCCATTTGTTATTACTAAACAAAGCAGCATTTATCATTTTGCTTCTCACAAATCCCCCTTCTGGGAAGATAAAGTGTTATCTTGTCATTTTGTATACTTTTGTAAACATTAAAAATGTAAGCTGGACCAATTGTAGTACAGCACAATTGCAGCTCTGGGTATGACAAATGAGTTAAGATTTTAAAGAAAATGCATTAAATATGAATGAAAATTCATTCAAAATCAAGGTCATTGTATTATATACCTTTTACAACACAACTATGTAGAATCTGGATTGAACTCTTGGATGTCTCAGCTATTCCAGGATAATGTATTATGAGGAAAGAAGCATTATCACCTTTCCCTTAACATAACAGTGCCTGCAATGAGTTGAGCAAAAAGTCAACAAGTATGTGATTAATATAAATATTTTCCTGCAATCAGGTATGTTGTCACCGCAGGTTACATTTTATGTGATAGGGGAAATCATGAGCATGTTTTTTTCCATGTCATGTGACTGGAAGCGGTAAAACTGGGGCAAAGTTGAACAGTCAGAAATAGCAGAGAAGCTGACGCGCATGCCCAGTACAGTCAACTGCCGGAGAGAACACAGATGAAGCTGTCTCACACCAAAATATCTTTTACTATTAATGATTCCATGTATAATAATAAATAAGTAATGGCACATCTGTCTATTATTAAAGAGTGGGAACGGCTTACTTTTAATAATATAATTTATGGAAACATGAGTCTGCAGAAATTAGACATCACATTCCATGTATTGATAAAATAATGACAAAAAAAATAAAACCATTGAGATTTGGTCACAATAAAATATTTCACAATTAAACTGAAATTAACTGCATGATAAATCTAAATATCCATCACCTGATTTAAGATTATAATATAAAACAGAAAAAAGTACATCTTCAATATATGTGAAGCTTCATGCATAAACATAATATTAAAAAAACATTAAAATAACACATCAGCTTTACCTGTAGTTAAAGCAGTGCACTGGTGAAGTAAATCAGAATGGCTGATGTTCCTTTTGGTTTGTTAGAAGAACAGCTCTGTACCACAGGTTGACCCCAATGACCTTCAAATAGCAAGTTTCCTCAAGGAGTCTGTGGGAGAAAATTCAACTCCCACTTACGGTAAGATTATCCTCTTCTGTCTCTCACGTTCTCTATGTCTACCTTCTGTGCCTTCTCTTACTATCTTCTTGCTCCTGCTCTCTCTGACTCACTGTGTATGTGTGTGTGAGAGAGTGTGTGTTTGTAACCAGATACCTATGTGTCTCATACTGTGCTAGTGACTGCGCAGCCCAGTATGCCATGTAAGCATACTCACTCCCAAATCACACAATGTTCCTACAAAGAACCTGCTGAGACTTCCAGAGCACAGGAAGAACCTGAAACATGCATGCAATTGTTTTCATATATCCCTCCTTAGCTTTGTGTGTATTCTCAGCTGCTGTATGCTAAATAAGGCTTGTCAGTGTGTTAGGTAGCATACACAATCACTTTTGGTAAACAAACCATGAAGTTGGAAAATGAAATGATTTTAATTAACCACCAGGTGGTCATAGGGCACACTATAAGTAATATATGATTCTCAGAGCATCTCTAAACTGGTAGACAAGTCAAAGAGTTATTTACCAATTACCAAATGCACAGCCCCTAGAAGGTATAAATGATTCAGAAAAAGAGATGGAAAAAGCTCTCATAGCAAGTACAGACAGGAAGTGAGGGAAGAGTGCACAGAGACAAAGAATGGATGTTTAGCTGATAGATCATGTCCTCCTGATTTCCTGACATGTAGACTTCTTCATTGAACATTGTGCCTTGGCCAATTAAAGCCGTCTTCTCCATGCTTCTGATCTGACCCCACTTCCGGGTCTCCACACAGAATGACGTGACCACGGTTTCAACATTGTTTCCACCAATCACAATCAACCTGTCGGTGGATCCTAGAAAGTGGAGGCTGGGCATGTCAGCATCCGTGCGTGTGAGAGTAGGAAGCAACTCACTCCAGCAATCTGAGGAAGAGATGAAGGTTTTAGGAGTATGCAAGACATTCTCCTTTTTCATTCATCATTCATTTATTCATTCAGTAACCAATTTTAGGCTGGTCAGGGTCATGGTGGATCTGAAGCCTAGCAAAGGAACAGTGGGTGAGAGGCAAGAATACACCTTGGATGGAACTCCAGTCCATCACAGTGAACCACACACACATATCCTCACATTCTATAGAACAATTTAGAGTAGCCAATCCCCCTACTGCAATGTTTTTGGGAGATGGGAGGAAACCAGAGAACCTAAAGGAAACCCACATACATATGGGAAACTCCACACTCACAGTAGCCCAAGCTCAGGACTGAACCAAGGACCTTGGAGCAGTAAAGTGGAATATAATATTATTAATGTTATGGCGTTGCATTAAAAGTTATTCAGAGATTGTGAATCGTTGAATAGTCAAAACCTAAACCTGGTTGTTATAAATTCTTAGCAAAGATTCCTAAAAGTTTTTTTTTATCTGGTGAAACCCTTAAAAAAACTAGGGCAGCTGTGTCCTAAAGGCTAGAGAAGTGGGTTTGGGGCCGAAAGGTTGCTGGTTCGATTCCCTGGACTGGCAGGAAAAATGTGTGGGTGTGGGGAGTGAATGAACATCACTTCCTTCTCTGCATCCATGGCTGAAGTGCCCTTGAGCAGGGCACCTAACCCCAACTGCTACCTGGGTGCTGTAGCATAGCTGCCCACTGCTTCGGGTATGTGTGCACTTCTCACTTGTGTGTTGACTGCTTGGATGGGTTAAATGCAGGGAAAAAATTCATACCTTGCTTGGTTCAAGGTATGAAATAATCACAATTATTATTATTAATTAAAGTTTTTATATGGAACCCTAAAATGTAAATATTCTTTATGAGAGTATATAATATAATATATATTTTTAATCAGAATATATAAGAACACTTATTTATCCAAATAACCCTCTATGAGTGTTAGACTATATAAACCTATTTGTTTCCACTGACCTTATTTTTAAAAAAAGGTTACCAAAGTTTTTTTGCGTGGATAATGATTCTACCTTTCTAAAGCAGCTCTACTTATTACCTCTTCTGAAAGGGTAGTTGAGGGTTCTCCATTTAACCTGTGATGGTCCCCCAAGAGGGAAAAATCAAAAGAGCTCTTTAGGGTGCTAGATGGAACTAGATTATAAATATATGAGTATAAATTATAAATAAACATAACCATTTCAAAAGCTGGTGCAGGCCAACAGACTTCCTATCTCAGGTTCACTAGATGTTTCTACCTGAGTGGATATCTGTTTATAGTCCAAATTATGGTGACAGGATATTGAAAACAACAACAACAACAAAAAAGGCTTTATAAATGACATACCTTGTGTGGTATCATAGCATAGTACTAGTTTCTCTCCAGTTCTCTGGATGTTCCCTAGCACATAGAGGCTGGTTCCTAGGCTGGTGGTGAGGGGGGAATCATGGGACAGAGAAAGAGTAAACTGGAAGTCCGAGAGAGGGAGCGAGGAGACAAAAGCCCAAGAATCTGTCCAAGGGTCATATTGCTCTACCGCTGTATACACTCCTGTGTTGGAATCAGGAGTCACCAGGGAATCCAGATACCAACCCCCTACAGCGTAGATATGCCCCTCACACACTGCTGCACTGAAGTGGCGCCTGTGCTGAGAGAAGCCATAACATAGCCTTTCTTTCATAACCATGAAACTACATGACAGATGACATGTAACAATTTACATGATGTTCCTATGCTTAATATTCTTGTGATCTTTAACTCCATACCTTGATAAGAGGGGCCGTCGATACCCATTTATTTGTTAGAGGATTATATCGGAAGGAGGCCATCTTGAACTCATATCCCCTCTTCATGTGTTGCCGGAATCCACCAATGAGGTAGAGGTAGTTAAACAGGACTGCTGTGGTGAAGCACCACTTATCTGCACTAAACGGCAAATCTGTAACAGTGCTCCATATCCCATCATCCTCACCCAGCATGAAAAGCCTCCTTGCAGACTCTGTTTCCTGATTGTTTCGTGAAATCAGATTCTCTTTTCTTAGGCAGCACAGCCGAGGTGAGCCCTTTGACCGGATCCGAAGGATCTCCTGCTGTAGGTGGAGGTCTAGGCTCCTGCTCAAGTGAGGAAGCTCTAGAAGGTTTGTGCTCAGGTACATCAGCACAGTTTCTTGGAGCTCAGCACTGCTCAGCTCCTCAGCCAGCTGTAGGTAATCCAAGAATGTTTGCTCAGTGAGGATTTCAGACAGAGACAACAACAGGCAACGAGTGAAACCAGGGACCAAGAGGTACGTGCTGACACGCAAATGCTCCTCTAGAAGATTATGGGGAACGCAGAATCTTTGTAGGAAACAGAACTGCAGGATGTTGTGGAACACGCTGGAGGGCACGTGGGACAGGTTCACTAGATGCTCTGCACTTTCTCTCATGCAGGAGCTGTACAGAGCCCTGAAGTATTCGCTACAGTCCGCCAGCCTCTCAATGTCAACCTGATGCATGAAATATGAAATATATTACTCTAAGCAAAGGCCATAAAAATGCAAAGAAAATCTGATTTTTCACAGAGCCAAAGTTGATAAATTTATAGATATAGAATGAGATCTTTGAGGTAGATCATATGTGTAGGATTTTGATACACTCTTACATTCAAAGTATTTCCAGAGGGTTTCTAAAGTTAAAAACTTTCCAAAAACAATTTATACCCAAGTCTCATTCTTGCTTCAGTGAAAAATCTCATCTGGATACTGTAAATAATGTACTGTACATGTAACAGCTGTGTAATCATAAAGATGATCCTTATCCAAGGACTCTAATTCACAATCTTCCTTTCAGTCACAATTATCCTTTTAACATTTACATTTACATTTACAGCATTTGGCAGATGCCCTTATCCAGAGCGACTTACATAAGTGCTTTGAAGTCTCTATCAGTAAATATATTCAGATACTGGCTCACTAGGACCTGGACTAAGAATACTGTCACACTAGAACTGTTGGCACTAATACAGAAAGGGTTTTTTGGGGGGTTTTCTTTGGTGGAGAAGTGAAGAATAAATAAATGCTAGTCCAATTATTTCCAAAAGAGGTAGGCCGTCCTTTAGTCGTCATTTGAAGACACCCAGTTACTCAGATGTTCGGACATCCAGGGTTCATTCCACCACCTAGGTGCCAAAACAGAGAAGAGTTGTGATGCATGTCTTCCCTGTACCTTGAGAGATGGTGGAACAAGTCGAGCAGTGCTGGTGGATCAGAGGGAGTGTGGTGCAGTGCGGGGTGAGTGCTTTGAGGTAGGAGAGTGCTGGTCCATTTTTGGCTTTGTAGGCAAGCATCAGTGTTTTGAATCTGATGCGGGCAGCTACGGGCAGTCAGTGAAGGGAACGTAGCAATGGGGTGGTGTGGGAGAACTTAGGAAGGTTGAAAATGAGTCTTGCAGATGCATTCTGGATCTGTTGCAAGGATCGAATGGCGCTCAGAGGCAGACCTGCTAGGAGTGCGTTACAGTAGTCTAGTCTTGAGATGACAAGGAACTGAACAAGTATCTGAGCGGCCTGTGTGAAAAGAAATGGACGGATCCTTCTGATTTTGAAGAGGAGAAATTGGCATGAGCGAGAAAGATTAGCAATATGAGAGGAAAAGGACAGGTGATTGTCCATAGTTACCCCAAGGTCATGTGCAGAGAGATCAAAGAGTTGTCCAGGGAGATCACAAGATCCTGATGTGGGGATGAATCAGCTGGGATGAAAAGCAGTTCAGTTTTGCTGGGGTTGAGTTTCAACTGATGAGCTGCCATCCATGATGAGATGTCTGCCAGACATGCAGA
>JAQQZR010000037.1:5241265-5251779 GCA_030068235.1 Notoglanidium macrostoma | reverse complement strand
CACACACACACACACACACACACACACACACACACACACACACACACACACACACACACACACACACACACTCAGACCTTGAACTAGTATTACTGTAGTAAGCCTGATAAGATCACATTGCGTAATCTGTCCATTGCTCACGCGATCACTCACACAAATAGACACAGATTATTCGGCGAACTAATTTGATAAATTACAGAGTTTAAAGTTTTGGCCTTTATTACTTAATCATGGCTTAGCATATGGAATAAATACAATGCAGCATTTATAGCAAGTCCTTTGTTTTGGTTTTCCACAGATTTTACTGAGCCGTTTTGGCTGCATACCTCTCATATCACACAGTGTCATCTCAATCATTTGTTTAAATTTCTCTCTTGTTGTCCTTTCTTCGCTCCTTTCCTCTCACCTCAGATTCGCCAGCTCGGCCGGAAGATCGTGCTTCATCAGCTTCTTGAACTTCTTGATGTGTGCTTCGCGCACAAATGTGATATTGCTGATTTGCTCCATGTACCTAAACAAGTGCACGAGAGGAAACAGATCTTTTCAAAACCTGATCGGTGTGGAAGTCACTGCAGTAACTCGGTTTGAGTCTTGAGAACGGCTTTTACCTCTCCATGGTCTCGAACAGCCATTTGGGCTCCTTATTGAAAGGCATGACCATGCGGTGGAATCGGGCCACCTTACTGGCTATTTCAGCCGAGATGGCCGGGCGCTGCAGGTCCTCCGTGCAAAGGCGCTTACTCTGGACCGCAAAAACACATTTAAGTTAATGATCATTTAAATGCAATATACGTCACAGATTAGTAATAGTAAGGAAGATCAGCTAGACTTGTTCTAATTGTTTACCATTTCCTGACAGTGCTTTACATTTATAATACAAATTCAAGACTAGAGATTCAGACTGACTAGTTAAGAGCAGTGGTAGCTCAGTGGTTAAGACATTGGACTAGTGATCGGAGGGTTGTGAGGTCAAACCTCAGCACTGTCAAGCTATCGCTGATGGGCCCTTGAGCAAGGCCCTTAACCCTCAACTGCTCAGCTGTATAACTGGTCATGTTTATGTAAGTCGCTCTGGATAAGGGCGTCTGCCAAATGACATAAATGTACATGTAGATAACTGGAACTTGTTTAGTTTATTCTTTAAGATTGCCATCGAGTTCACATCAGTGGTAGTCAAGCCAATTCCTGCAGCTGTAGCACCTTCGCATCTTACTGTAAGCCTTGATTAGCTGGATTAGGCACTAGGGCTAGGGCTGTATCTAAACGCAGCAGCTCAGTATGCCTCCAGGGGCTGGCTGCGCCAACAGATCTTAGTTATACATCCATGTTTATTTATATGTAAACATCTATACCAAATCAGTTGCCTAACAGCCTCCTACAGTCCTACAGTAATGCAATCATTGAAGAGTTTGGAGAGGACTGCTTTGACCCTTCTGCACTGGTCTGCACTGAAAACAGTTCGTGTTTAAGAAAAACATAAGAAGCAGCCTGTCACAAATACATTTCCGCAGAGTGAAATTATTTTCCTCGCATATCCCAGCTTGTTAGGAGGCCGGGGTCAGAGTGCAGGGTTAGCCATGATGCAGTGCCCCTGGAGCAGAGAGGGTTAAGGGCCTTGCTCAAGGGCTCTACAGTGGCAGATAGGTGGTGCTGGGGCTTAAACACCCAACCTTCTGATCAGTAACCCAGAACCTTAACCACTGAAAAGGTCTACAATCTGATTTTAGCTAGACCAAGACAATCTTTGATCTGTTGGTACAACGGTCTTGACTTTTGCCTATATGACAAAATTGATGCATATTTTGAAGCATGTGTGTGTAGCTGACTTTGTTCTCTGAATGTAACCAGACTCACAGGAAGATACTCTTCTAAACGTCCCTCCGGGAAGATGCCATAGAGACGAGGACCCAGCTCACGCTCTGCTAGAATGGCAAACATCACACTCTCAGACACCAAGGAGTCCACTCCCTAACACACACACACACACACACACACACCTATATAAGTGACAGTATTCAACTACACAAACATCACTATTTCACAAAAACATTTTCTTCTCATCAGTGCTCAAATGTTTCATTCAAGCACCTTTCCAGTCAGTGTGCGAGTGAAAGGAAGCTTCACCTGTAAAATGGCCCCATAGATGCGCAGCAGGACCCCTGAAGGCTCAGCCCCGATGGGATTCACATGATCGGGTAAGCTGCACTTGTACAGCAGGTTGCTGAGTCCACCACTGCCAACATGCAAACACACAGGATTGAATCATCTTTTAGAAGGAGTTCTTCACCATCTGGACAAAATATTTGATTTCATAGTGGTTATTTTTCTTGTGATATGCCGTGTCATGTAATAAATCTTCCTGGTGATGTGCCATGTATAAAGGCCTAGGCTATCTGTACTACTCCGACCGAAACGTCTGCTTTTCACTAGGTCACGTTATTAAATCCTCATGGAGCAGACGGTCACAAGCCCTTTCACAAGGATAAAATCTTGATCCATGAAGCAGTACTGTTTTATAACCAGTGGTGAAATGCAACGAAGTACATTTACTCAAGTACTGTACTTAAGTGCAAATTTGAGGTACTTTACTTGAATATTTTCATTTTATACTTCTACTCCACTCTATCACAGAGGCCATTATTGTTCCACTACATTTGTCTGACAGCTACTAGTTACTTTTCAGATTATGATTTTTCATACCTTTCCTGAAAACAGTCCATATTCAAATGTGGTGATTTTGAAGGTTTGTGATAAGCTGAAGGATTAAGTGCGCCTTTATTTAAGAAAACTGTCCTACTTCTTAAGCTAAATAAACTTCCATAACCCTCAGGAAAAGCCGACATTTTAGACATACGTGGTTCCTACAGGACAGTGATGCTACAGGCATATGATGATGTTAAAGCATATGATACTTGGCTGTAGATTAAACTAACCAATAGTATATAAAGTTATTAAAATGAGCTCAACCGTAAACAACTTTTGCAGCAGTAAAATGCAACACACAATACTGTGCAAAAGTCTTGAGCCACCCTTATAATAAAATTTGTAATATTTTTAATAATGGCATTAAATCTTTGTACTTAAAAGAAAAGTACTACGACATGCACTAAACAGTAATAAAGTAAACAAAGACAATATTTGGTGTGACGACTCTGCTTTTTTTTTTTTCCCTTAAATAGTGTTCCTGAGCATGTTGGAGAATCTGCCACAGTTCCTCTGGACACTTTTGACTCGCATTTGCTTCTTTTTGCTTGCATTCAAATCCCAGGAGCCACTTTTTTGTTTTTGCCTGAAAAGTCCTCTTCTATGTAATATGTTGCTTTCTTTCCTGAGATACAAACGTTTTTCCAAATGCATTTTTTTCCCCCAAAACGTAATGCTTGGAAATCTAAAATGCTTTTGACCCAATGATTTGTCCTGTTATGCAGAATTCATAAAATAAATATATATAACAAAAACTGTACTGAATAATATAAGGTGTCCCAAGCCTTGTGCTCAGTACTGTACATTAGTGCAGCAGTAACATGCAACCGAAATCATCATATATGATAGTAAAACACTGAAAGGGACCATTTTACTGCACACTGAGTACTTTTACTTATGATTCTTGCTGATAATACTTAAGTAAGGTTTTGCATGCAGGGCGTTTACTTGCCATTACTTAAGTAAAGGATCTGAACACTTCTAACATTGATCACATATAAACCAACATCCTGGTTCTCCAAGGCCAATAATAATAACTATTGTTCAGCCCTATAGGAAGGTCATGAGATGATGTCAGGCTCGACTTCTTGTTTTTGTACCTTACGATGCTGATCTCAAAATCCTCCTGCGTGATGGTCTTCCACGCGCCAGACAGAAAGCTCTGGCACCAGGTGAAGGCTCGGCTCCTGGTCTCCCGGTCCACCCCCTCGGTCCTCCCGTCCTGGTACGATTCCGCCTCGGAGTCCTCGTCCCCGTTGGCGTCCTGCAGCTCTCTGATTGCGGGGTTTCCCACAGGACCGTTCACAGCGGGTTTGTGTACAGGTGCATCTCCCGCACATGATGCGGTGAAGCTTTGTCCGGCCTGCATGATCTCCGCCCGGAGCAACCCGATCAAGCGTGAAAAGCCTCTTCTGCGTTACTGAACACTGCTGATGAAAGCAAAATGCCGCTCAGGGTCACCTAGTGTGCTGTTAAAGAGCTTCACGCAGACAGGCAAAGTTCATCTGGATCCAGTAGGTGTTGCTATGGTTGGCTGCCATGTGCCAAATCATAATCCCGTCATTTAACCGGTGGATAAATTATTTACAACATTTACAAAAATGTAATACAGCACTATAATATTATTCCTGTTCACATATCAAAATCATAAAAGCCTCTGTCTAACCACACGCCTACAAATAAAAACAAAACCTAACCAAACCAACGCCGCGCCGTTATACTCACTTCCGCATTCGGTTAAATCCCAACTGCGTCTTCGCTCCCTAAATAGGTGTCCTAGGTAGGGGATGTGATAACGTCTTCTACGTTCTATGTAGTGCAGTGTATAAGTCTAACATGAAGTTATTGGGATTTCAGGCGCTAGGAGACTGACAAGAATTTTGTCCAATCAAATCGCGCGAACCTCGAGCCGCCTGAGAATACTAATCAGTGATTGGATGTCGGAAAGGGACTGGCACAACCCCTTTATATGAAGGAATTGTATTTTATATTATTATTGTATAGGAATTTATATTATTGGAATTGAAAATACAAGCTGGCTAATGTGTCAATAATTCAAACTAGAGACAAAGTAGCAGGAGGACGTGGGGACGTTTCTAATTTGCATATAAATGCATATTCATAAATCCTGGCGCTTTAAAAAAAAAAAAAAAAAAAAAAGACTAGATGTGTAGAGATGTTCCTCGTCCATTTAAATAATTCGTTGGGAATTTAAAAATGAAAACTGTAGCCTAACTATTTGTTACTGTATTTAATAGTTTAAAAATATATATTATGGGGTACTTTAGATACTTTAGATAGGGTACTTAATACCTACTGTAACAAAATAAGAATAAAGGTCTTTGGAATAATGAACTTTATTCCTTTTTAGTTAGCATGGGACAGGTTTGTTGGGACATTCTTAAAAAAAGGTCTTCCAGTAAAGTAAATCACACTGACACTAATCTGCTCTTGCTGTCTTACAGCCCTAACATTTATATGTTTATTACAAAGTAGAATAGCATTAAGGAGACAGGAAGAAATATAGTGAGATAGAGGGTGTGAGTGAGTGAGTGTAAAAAATACAGTATGCTTATACTTTTATTTACTGGTGAAACTTACCGTCTAATTTTTAATGGTCTGTTTATTATGACTACTGTTTTCCAAACAAAACTGTTCCTATTGACTTCCTCAAAAATATGGAAGTTTTTAAAATTGTGTTATTGTTGTTATTGCTGTAAAAAATAAATTATAGTATGTTAGTTTGGTCAACATTTTAATATGCAGTTATTTTTAATTGGCCTAGTGTGTTAATATAATAAAATTGGCACTGAGCATGCATTAATGGTGCCAGTGGGCCTTTCTACAGCCACTGGGGTGGTCAGTATGGTTCTGGTTGCACTGGACATGTTTGTGATGCTAAAGGACAAGCGACACAGTCAGTGGTTGCTAGGTTACTATGATGTTAATTGTTTGCTAGCATAGATTGCCAAGTTTTAATAGTCAGAGCAATGTAGTTTCATTGTCTTCAGTGTACACTCAATGAGGCAAACCCAATATTGCAAAACATTAATCTTTTAATGATCTCAACAGCAAATCATTGGTCAGGAAAATAAGCAAGAATTAAACAAATAGATAAAGTAAATCTTTGTGGGAGCTTTTCCCTTGATTTCATTTAAATGTTGAAGTCTTGTGGGTAAACTTGCAGATGGGTTTTTTTACAGAAAGAAGAGTTCATGTTGTTCCACTCGATGTTAAAGTCTTCACACAGAAGATATTTTGGAAACTTTTGAACACCCAGACAAGTTAGTTTCAATTTTTTTTTTTTTTTATCATTTAACCATTTTAATCCTTTCATGATTTGCTCTTTGCGTACCAAAAGACTATGTACGTAAGTGAACTTCCCTGTTTCCAGCTTTTCCCCCCAACAGTTTCTGCAAAGAGCATCGATGAGAAAAAGAAGGCCGAGATCTCAGGAGTGCTTTTTTTTTTTTACTTCTTGTTCATTTTCTGCCCAAAGATTTTTGTTGAGATCATTAAAAGCTTAATGTTTTGCAATATTTTGTTTGCCTAATTTGCTTTTGCCCAGGAGTGTAGGTGCATGAAGAAAGGCTCAAATCATGTAAAAGCATGATTCATAAAACATTTTCAAACCTCTCAAACAAGTGCTTCCTAAGAGACACTGGCTTCATGTTGGTGAAAGTCGAAAGTTCCAAAATATCTTTCCAAGGAAGCAGAAAAGAGAAGTTTTTGGCTATGGCTGTGAAGAAAAGAAAAGAGTTGGAGAAACTGAGAAGCCATGTAATGCAACTACATGACAGTCTAAATCCAGAGTGGCAGAGAGATGTCCCTGACTGCTGCCCCACCATCCTGAGATGTGCTGGGATTAAAGGGGTGAAACATCAGTGAAGCTTGCAACTCCCAACTGAAGACCCTGCAGCCGGTACTCAGGCACTGGCGGAGGTGTAACAAGCAGAAATGCCCCCCAGGTTTCAGCATCAACCTGTCACCAAGCTAAACATGTCAAAGAAATAAACGTATTATTGAGTATGAAAGTAAAGACCCAAATCAATGAAAATATTAATTCCCAAATTACCAAGCATGTCATCATGGTAATGGTTTTCGCTCAGTCTTGACAAAAGGGTATGATATAAATATTTTTCCTTCAAAAGACATAATAATTTCAGTAATGTATGTTTTGGGGGATTTGTTTTATTAATGGCAGGAAAGCTTAGACGAGTTGGAAGTTCTCCTAAAAGTGGTATTGCTCAAACCAAGTCTAGATAGCGTAAATAAGTCTAACTGTATCTACACTACTCTCTTCTCTCCCACATAACGTGAAGCATCACTGTCCAAATGACCTTCAGTTCATTTTAGAGGAACATCATGTTCTCAGCTCGAACACCCTCTGCATCACACTCCAGGCCCCTCAAACACTCCCACTCAAATCCAGTAATGAATCTAGCTGTAAGCAGAGGGCAAAGGAATAACGACTTGTTGTTCTAACGAATTAATGTGTGCATACCGTTTCTTTTTTTCTGTCATTAGGCTAGAGAAAGCACTTCCCCTATAGACCTGTGATCATTTCAATCACTCAGAAGCACTCAGCTTTTGGTGCGTGAGCGCGCATTGGCAGGGGGCGCGCACGCTGCCGGGTCCTCCCCTGATCTGCAGCGATTTTCTCCGAACGGCGTCACGCGCTCTGTGCCCACGCACAGCAACAGCATCATCACGGTGCAGATCTCACGCATCCGTGTTGTTCAGCGAGATCAGTCCATCTTCCCAAAGCGCGCTCCGGCTGATCCCGCAGATTAGGCTGGGGGAGCAGGTGCATGGCCGGACCCGAAAACAGCACTGAGGTTATTCCGTTATTCTGTACATATCATCAGATTGCTTTGTAAATATTTTTGAATAAGATCTGATGCTACAGAGGCTACGTGAATCAGAGCGCTCGGGCCCGGTAATCGCATCCGCAGTGTGGCCAGAGACAGGGAGACGCGCGCGCGCACGCACACACATACACACACACACACACACACACACGCGCGCGAGCACACACAAACAAACAGACAGAGAGACAGAGAGCGACGCTTGGTGTGCATTTGTCTCCGTCCCCGCCGTCTGTGGATGGGCCGCGCGCCTCCGCAGTCGCCGCTCCGACGCGTTTAGTGGATGAAGATGGCGGACAGAGCCGAGATGTTCTCCCTCTCCACCTTCCACTCCCTCTCTCCTCCGGGCTGCAGGTAAGCAAGCGCAGCATCCTTTTCATCCTCCTCAGCTTCATTCATCCGTGGCCTCAGATTCAGCACGATTCCTTTTTTTAAGATTCCTTTATACCAACCTCTATACCTTTTCAGAGAAAAGGATGGAGATGGATATGATGATGATAATGATGATGATGGTGCTGATCATCATTTACACGCGAGTCTGTAGCGTCCTTGATGATGCGTTTGTTGGTCCTCAGGCTATTAATTGTCTGGGTTTAGGCTAATGCACCCTGATAGGGGCCTATGTTAAGATTAGGAAACGGTCATGAAGACGAGGTAGAACTGTAGTAGCTTATTATTTGTTTCCATGGCGCAGGATCCGCTTCCATAAGCAGAAAGGAGGCCCACGCCCTGTTGGGCTAATATGCAAACTGTAAACAGGGCAACTTAATCCATATTCAGGAGTGTTGTCAGAATAATAGGCACGTTGTTCCCTTATTCCTGGGTCTGGGTCTTTAACTGGTTCACCTTCGGTGTGTTTAAAGCATATGAGTGTGCACAGGCATCCATAGATTTAGGTAGATACTATGCATTATACTGTACATAGTTATTGATTTGTCTGCTTCATGATTAAATCAATAGGATGGTTGTTACATTCTAGAGCTAAACAGTGCTGTGCTTTTTAAAAAATCTCGTCTCCTAAGGTTTGTGGAGTGTTTGTGAGAATCCAAATGCAGTTAATTCAAAAGCAAGTGATATTGGCTACGAGATCGCTTTTCTACCAGGGGTGGCATGTAATGTTGCATTAGAAATAATAAATAAGGAGACAATAATCTAAAACCTACTACCTTTAAACATATTCACGCATACACATTCACTTAGCTGTAATAACACAGCACTACATCCTCTTTCTCCTGCCTTGAGTCTGTTTTCTTCTCAGCATTACAGAGCTTGACAACAAAATGGGTAAATAAATAGTTATATATACTCATAATTATTTTGAATCTGTTTGCTGATGGAAAAATTTCCCAGCATTCTGAACATATGAGTAAGCTCAATTATAATTTGATAAAAAAAGCTCCAGTAAAACAAAGATATATATGTCGAGTCTATTTGAGAAAAATATATAGGCTACACTCTGTTTTGTATTCTGTCCCAGCAGGCGCAATAGCATTCACCCTGACCTACTCGAGGAAAATCATTCAGATAAAAGGGTAAAACAGACACATGACCAGTCAGAGCATCACAAAATGATTACAGCGGCTTGAGTAAGCAGGTAATGGATGAGAAGACCACCCTAAAATAGAAATGGAGGGTTATTAAGATGGCAGGGCGAACACATCACCACGCTATCTCTCTGACTCACTCCTTCCTTCCATTTCGTCTGTTCTATTCATCTCTTTTTTCTTATCTATAGTCCTGAGTTTAGTCCTCTTTATTCTGTATACGAAACAATATATCCACGTACTGTAGCTCTTGCTCTCTCTTCCCCTCCCAATTCTATATAGTACCTCCAAATATGATTTCTCTTTCTGTTGTTATGATGAAAATACAAATCCCTCTCCTCATCCTCCCTTTTATCAGCTCACTGCTGCAACAGCTGAAATAATGGCCACTGCTGTATGCTGTCTCTAATGCTTTAGGATACGAGTCTTATAATGGAGTGTGTGTGTGTGTGTGTGTGTGTGTGTGTGATGAAGACTGAATTTTTTTGTGTGTAAGATTTAGTTAATGCTTTGAGTAAAGCCTGAGGAAAGAAATACAAGCCAAGAATTAAATGGAAGTAAAAAGTAAAATGAAAGGTCAAGGCAGCACAAGTAGACCTTTGCTTCATTTATCTAAAATATGTATTATTTATAATTATATATAATTATAACTTTTAGAATAAAACAAGTCATAAACAGAAAATCATTATTACAGTTGTCTTTGATTAAGGTAATTAACATTCAGATTTACATCGATGATTAACATTGACATATATTTTTTAATTTAATTAACTTTATGTAAGAGTTTAGGCTTCCAGAGTACAGTATGTGTAAAAAATAAAAATAATTATGAATCTTTTTTTTCATAATCTATTTATATCCACATAGACAGAAAATGGCTCAAGCCATAACCCATATTTTACTTGTTTTAAAGAAGAGAAGCACATTTCAAAATAGGTGGTGCAATCAGCAGATTACATGCCTATTGTTATAAAAAGGAATTAAATGATTCAGAGTTTAATTATATGTTACATGGACTGTATACATGCAAAGCTATTTTATTTGTTTGCTAAAAAAATAATGCATAGAAATTTTTGACTTCAGAGAGAACGTACTATATTTGCTGTATTTGAAAATATGCTAAATCCAAAAAACATGAGCACTCGCAACATTCAGCTATGTACAAACATACTGTACATACTGTACATACAACATACTGAACACCCTGACAGTTACATTTAATCCTTTATAGCTGGTGTCTCTGAGACCAAACACCATGAGGATTCCTAAAATGTCAAGGAGTGAATTATTAGGAAATTAGGAAAAATCGTCAAGCTGATAAAACAATGTTGAGCATGTTTTTGAGAGATTAAATATGGTCTGGGAAGCCCAAAACTGTATGGGGTTATTATTATCATAT
>JAQQZR010000037.1:5217004-5233909 GCA_030068235.1 Notoglanidium macrostoma | reverse complement strand
ACACACACACACACACACACACACACACACACACACACACACACACACACACACACACACACACACACACAGTTAGGAAAACTGAACCATTAATAATACTTAGATATGCAGCCATATGACCAGTAAACTGATATACCCTGGATTGACTTTATTGATCCATTGACTGATTCATTGATTCTGTAAATGGCTTCTTGAGAGCTAGGCTACAGTATATTTTCTAGAGCTGTGTGATCATTAATGCTGTTAAAGGTCCATCAAGTAGGATTTTTGAAGGTATTTATTATCAGAAATGGAATATAGTACTCATAAGTATTTTTTCATTAGTATATAATTACCTGTAACTACAAATTGTTGTGTTTTTGTAAGCTTAGAATGAGCCCTTTAAATGTACATAGGGAGCAGGTCCATCTTTACAGACTGTAGAGGTGGACCCGCCATGTTGCGCCCAGAACGGACAAACCTCTAGAGAGTGCCTTCCTTGTTTTCGGATCTTGGATTTTGGGATAATCCCTGAGGGGAAATTCTTTCTCTGCATTTAACCCATCCAATCAGTGAACACACACACAAGTGAGAAGTGAGCACGCACACGTTTTGCTTTTTTTGTTGGAAGAATGACAAAGAAGAAAAAAGGAAGACAAGGAATACAAGGAGGAAAAGGAGTCAGCGTTTGCTGGTGCTGGCTAACAAGTTCGAGAACCCAAATTTTGAACAATGGAGGTTCATATTTATTATTTAGCATGGAAGAAGCAAGGTTGTGTGAATGTAAGTACTTGGAAGTACACTACAAGCACCTGATGGCCACCGTACATTCTAATACACACTTGGAAAGGGAGGGACATTCAGGTGGTTGAATCCTACATAATGGACCTTTAAATACCTTTGCATTTCTTCTTTGAAAAATTTTAGTATTCGTGTGCATTTGAATATTACATGGCACTGTTTTTAATGCCACTGCTTCAAGTCATAAAGTACTGTACATAAAGTACGAAGTACTTAAAGTCTTAAAGTCCTGAAATTTAATGAATGAATGTGGTAATGTATCGTGCAGTGACACACAGGTCCAGCATCGCATCGAGTATGCTCCTATGGTAATGAATGTGGACTTTTGTCGTCTTGCAACTGTATACCTGACCACGAGAGTACAAAACAGCTGTAGCATTTTTGTTTGGTACAGCAGGCTCTCTGATGTGGCAAAGCTATTGTAGTAAGCCAGCAATCATACTGCGACAAGTGACAAGTGACAATAAACCTTTCATGAAATGTTTACCATTTGTAGCTCTGGATATTTATATATCTGTATATATTGTAGATTTGCTATAACACTACAGCATTTAAAAACATGAAGTCTTAACATAAATGTTGAAATATGATATAGCATGTTAGCATAAATTTTGAAGAATGAATATATTAGGTTTTCTTTAGTCCTAAATCATGTTCTAAACTAAGTACCTAAAGGCTTTTTATAATAATTTAGAGACTTTTTTGGGTGATTTGGTGGTTCATTTGATGAGATCATGCCTGCAAAGCAGATTTGGACTTCTGTGAGGTTTAGGTCAGGTTTAATTGATTCCAAGAAGTGCAAATAAATAGATGAATAGCCTGAGTATATGCTTGTATACAGTTTAGTAGGCATTTGATTAACCCTTCATGTTCTCTGCATTAACATATAATCAATACTAGAGATGATTTGTGCATTATTTAAATTTTTAATTGCAAGAGTTTCATCTTATGGTATAGGGAGATATAATTACATTGATATTTTTGTCTGAAAACAATTTAAAACCAAAACACATTATTGAATTTACTTAGAACTGGCAATATTGAAATGAGAAGAAAAAAGAAATTCTAATAAGTAGCAGTCTACCACAGAGATCTTGAAATTTGCATGTAATTAATACAGGTATTAATGATGCTATGGAGACAATAGCTTCCATTAGAGATTTCTATGGCGTGTTGGTGGTGGTGTTCAGGCAATCTGGGCAAAGCCCACCTGGTTGTTAGCGCGATCAAACACAGAGTAGTAGGCCCTGAGGAAGACATCGCCGAAGATCCAGAGAGGCTGGTTGTTCTGAGAGGGCAGGTAGGTAGGAGTGATGTCAACGGTGCAATAGCCACTCTGGTTCTCCTGTGAGCATACATACAAGATAATTAGCCGTTGGAGTTTCTCACTGTTTGTCTCAGTATTTATAGGAACCCATTGATGTATCAAGAGTTGGAGAGGGGAACTTACTTGGACGTAGTAAGAGGGACCCAGAGGGAGAGTCACTCCACTGATGGTGAAAGTCAGAGTGGGGAGACTGCTGACCTGGCTACAGTCCACAACATACTGTAAAAAGACGTGTGGAAGATGTTCAGAGAGATTTTTGGGTACATTCTCTAAAGATACCCAGGTCTGTAATAAGGAATCAGTAGTACTTACAAATCAGTACAAGATGCCCTGACGCTCTCACAAGACTAATGCATTGCATTTGAGGCTCTCTATTTATACTATAGTTACCAACACCAATACAAACTTCTGAAAAAATATCAATCAGGGTTTGGTTGATATATACTGTATATATACTGTATATATATATATATATATACCACAGAGCAGCAATAATTTTATTATTTGAAAATGTAAAGACAGCCTAGTGGAGGCCCACCAATAGTTAGTAACTGGGTAAAGAGGAGATGAGTCAGAGAAACAAACAAGAGACAAAGGGTAACTCTGAAGGAGCTGGAGTGATCTGATCATGTACATTATCTGGTCTAATAAGACCAAAATTTAAGTGCTGGGTTTGCACCCCCTCAACCCCCAGCCCCAGCCCCGCTTAGTTTTGATGGTCTTTTTTTGTGTGTGTCAGTACCTCGCCATAACTGTTCTGCTGTGCCCCAATGTCCTGCATCAGAGAGGACAAGATGGAGCTTGGAGCAGTAAGGCTAGGGGTACCAGTGTCCACAATGGCCTGGCAGCCGCCATATTGAGAGCACCAGCCAGTCTGCTGTCCTGAAACCTGGAACCTATACCATATTAATGTTTATGATTAGAAAAACCTTCCAACTAATTTAAAGAATGACAGTACATATTGGTTCAGTGATGTATACTGACATGTATGAGTCATTTTCAGAATGATCACTAACAACAGTGCTAATGCTTAAGAAGTTTCTTCTGATGAGTGGCACTTACTCCTGAATGCCAATCTGCCAGTAGGTCTCAGAAGTCACTGGTGTCCAGTAGATCTGACCCTGATACATGTTGGTGTCCACAGCACCGAAAGCCACCTCACTGCCAGACCCTCCAGCCCTGACAAATCAAAGCCAAGTTTAGCTATCAATCTATACCAATGCAACAACAGTGAACAAAATCTGTATATCTCTGTATACGCATGGTTAAATTCATATTTGAGTTATATTATTAATTGTGCAATGCTGTTTCTTTAGTTTTTTTCATAATATATGCTGCTTACGGGCTCAGATAGATTCCAAACAGGTTTTGTTCGAGGAGACCCTGCTGCATCATGTTGTCCACGAGGGGCATGACATTGCCGACAGCAAGTGATGGGTAGGCCAGACCAAGAATTCCATCAAATGGAGCCTGCAGGAAGGGCTGGCTTGGTTCGTTAGTGCTCAGACCAATCTCCTGATTGGGGACTTGGATGCCAGACAGCTATTAAATGTAAAAAAAGACAGGATCACTCCTTAATGCTGTGCACTAGAAGCTCAGACATGATTTACACACACAGAAATCATATTTGTCAGAATTTATTTCAGACAGCTAAATTCTACCACCAAAATATCAATGGGAAAAACACCTAATTGCGATAAGGTCGCTCTGCCGAGTCACTTCTGCCCACATCCAGTTCTTAAAGGGAATGAAGGAAGGTAACTTAATTGGATATCACCTAAACGCACCTCTTGATATTGTAATCATTATAACATTATAGACACTTTATACACAGCAATATTGTGCCCTTTTTTTTTAATAATGAAATATGGCCTTTCATCACTTACAATGTATGAAATATGCAGCATGGAACATAGAAGAGTCATAGTATATCAACTTTAGGTGCATATGTGCTAAAATATAAGCTAGATCACTCACAGTGATAGTGTCATAACCAAAGACGCCGTTGAGTGCTCCAGCTCCATAAGGCAGGTAGAAGGTTTGGGAAGTGCTCTGGTAGGTGGAGGACTGCTGAGGGTTGAACTGTGTTTGAGCCGCTGAGAGAAATGCAAAGATCTTTGTTATAGATATTTCTTTCGCCTAACTACACACACAGTATGGCTATAAAACTCCCTGGTGTCAGTGTTTCTATTGAGGTAATGCAGCACTGCTGTAGAGTGAATAGAGATGAACTTACTGCATGCCTGGGTGCTGCAGTACACAGAGTTGACCCACAGATTGGAAGAGCCTGTGTCAAAGAGCACCTCGAAGGACTGGGGTGGTGTGCCGACACTGATCACGCCAAAGTAGTATGACTAAAAACATAGGTATTGACCTGATCAGATGAATACTTTGGTAGGTTTAAAGAAGTAAGTTTGGGATTTGACTTACATCAGCATAGGTCAAGGAATCAATAGTGGTAGTAGCCAGGACCTCTGGGCGCTGATATTTAAGGGCTGGATCAGTGTAGGGCAGATGGATGCCCTTCTCCCTCAGACTCTCTCTGATGGACTTACCCTTTCTCAGGGGAACCCTGCACAGATGCAGGGTTAAACACAACGCCTTGGTTAAACACAACATAAAGCCACCACTATTCGCAACCTACACGCAACTCAAGACCAATGCATAAAAATTAAAAAGAGTGATGAGAGTCAACAACCAATTGGTAAGGGTGTAGAACTTACTTGATGACTGCTTCTGAGAGCATGAGGCAAGCCATAAGAATGATTAGGCCCTTCATAGTGACTCTTGTTCTCCGTTTGCCCGATTGAACACACCGATCATTCGCACAACACAGGCTTTTTATACGTACACCAGCCGCATATCATTATGCACATAAACTCGTCTTTACCTGCGCCAGCACTTTTTCCTCAGACGGAAACACTCACCTAATGCCAGGATTTAGTGATAAGACACACAAGCAAGATTTGTACCAGTAAAGGGAAGGAGCCAAATCTCAGAGGGAAGTAAATCAAATGAATCCTAATTAGCCATACGGAACCTTACTGCTTTTTCTAATTTCTTTTTAAAAATGTGTACGTTTTTATATAAGTACTATATAGAATTGTTAGTAAATCTGATCCGCTGTCTATAGCAGCTATAATTTTACCATTTCTTCAGTCAGGACTAAGCCTTTTCAGGGTGTACTGTTATAGGAAATTAACCAATCAGTGAAATGCATCCTGACACAAAGGAGAGTTCCTGTTACTACTCTGAAGATTATCATGCTATGTATAACAGCATGTTCTGAAATGTTTTATTTTACTTCTGTCATAGCAATTTGCCAGTGATTACAATTTTTGTCTAATATTTTGTATGATTGGCATGTCAAACTTGTTACCATTTATATTTGTGTTTCATGTTGTGAGACATCTGTGTGACGGGCTCGGAACAGTGTATACGAATATAGAGTAAAACTGGCACAAGAAAGTGCCACGCCAACAGCTACAGAAAGAAAAGGGAAAGAATAAACCTTAAAATAGTTCATTAAATATAATATACATATATATTTAAAATATAGAGGAATTATTAAATATAGAGGAAATTTTAACTGCAAATATTTTAAATTTTAATGACATGTTTATGAAATGAACCCAGTGCTTACCAATATTTCAAAAGCTTATTTTATCTTCGGTATGTCTGTGGAAAAAAATTATATGTTAATCTCTCCTATGATTACACAACAGCTTTATCAAGGTCACTGCTATCTCTGTATCATTTGTTAAATGTCTTGCCAAATGAAAAAATATGAATTCTCTTATCTTCAACATTAAGGAAAACTCTAGTTGTTATCAGAAACAACACAGAGTAGAAAGCCCAAGGTTACTGTTGTTTATTTACATTTCTAGTTTATATAGATATTTCTGTTACTGTAACTGCGCAATACAATAATGTAAAAGATTGATAACCAATGGTGGCTCATCCACAGTAGTAGGTGTCCCTTATAAATATCAACCATTCGACTAATGTTCATTTTCATAAACTCTTTATTAACAACTCCATACAATTTAAATGTTATTGAAATAATAATTACCTCTTTGAGTTGACCATGCATCCTCACTGACTCATTTAGCATTATAGACTTATTACTGCACATAGTGGTTAAAAGTGGGAACTGCAAAAAGTGCATTATAGGGGGCATTTTGGCAAGAATCGTGCCAATCATCTCCCCAAGCCTAGGGGAGAAGCAGCAGACATGACACTTAATGAAAGGGTTCCTCAATTTTATTAGTGTAACGCTACTTTGCAGCTGCTATAGTTTTATAGCAAATTGTCAAAAGAAAAAATTGCAATTAATTTCCAAAAAGACAGTGTAAGTGCAGACAGTGAGTGTATGATACACAGAACCATATATTGTAAGATATGTTGTAAGGATTGGGATATATTGATGTCCATATAGCAGAAATCCATGTGAAAAAAGACAGAGGAAAAAAGCCTTCCTTTCCCAATGCCCACATTGTTTAGGAAAATGTCAGGTCTTTTATGCTATTTTGGAGATATCTGAAATTTTTACTAAAACCTGTAAACCCTGCTTAATGTGTTACTTTGAACACAGTTGAGCAATGGTAACTAAAATTACACAAAAATGAGCTGCTAGATTAAATGCTGGATGACAATGTTCTCAAATTTCAACTGCCAGTCACAGGGATACTCTAAAAACGGCTGATGCTCATCTGTAAGTAACATCATAATATCATCATTATTACAGAAATGACGATGAGGGACAAGGATGAAGGACCATGTGACACTGTGATCCTATATTCCTCTTACTCAGAGTTGGGATTTCACTGAGGAAGAAAGGGTGTGAATTCTGGATCACCCAAGCCCACGTCTAAGTGACAATAAATACCCTTCATGCACAGAAATTCCTTTTATTCTTGTTTTGTTTGTTTTGAAATCACTAACCTGGCAGACTATTAGTAGTAAATTTATGAATCTTCTGTTAGCTGTATGACTTTAAATCAGAACTCTAGAGCATTTAATATGATTCTAACATAGGAATACTTGGTGTTCTTTTGTCTTAGGTCATTTTTTTCCCCCACAAAACCTTTAGAGACATTAATATTATTAGATATTAGATAAATTTAGAGGCTTTGTTAGTAGTATGTATGTACGGATTGTCAGCTCTGAAAATCTCTGGCTGAGTAGACAGTGGAAATTTTAACAGCTCTATATTTCACTTGGATGTTTGCCATTTGTGTTTTTGACTTTAAAGGTCATTTTCAAGATCATTTTGGATCAGTTTGTAGGGATCTTCCTGCCAACAGATTTGGATCAGGATGCAGAACCTGTGATTTTAAGGTCAGAGCTCAGCCAGATTTGGCTGAGATGAAACAACAATAAAAAAGATATGGTTCAGCTATATGCAGACCGGTGGGGTCAATATGCAAATGAAAAGATGAGTAGCCAAATCTACTACGTGTTTGATTTGATACGTGCCTTTCATTTTACACATACTTTTACATACAATCAGAACTAGAGATTGCAAGATTCGCTTTGTCATTTGCTATAATTATAAGATTGTGTTAACAGCTGAAGTGGGGAGACTTGTCAAAAATGCCAAAAAAACAGTATTGTGTTTGCTTGTAACTGGAGATTTTGAAACGGGGGAAAAAGAAAACTTTTGGTCTACCACAGAGATCTTCCAATGTCCATGTAATTAATACAGGTATTAATTAGGCTAAGGCGACTGTGGCTTCCATTAGAGATGTCTTCGAGGTGTGTTAGCTTTCAGGAATTGGTGAACTTTCAGAACAACTGGTTGTTATCGCGATCAAACACAGAGTATTAGACCCTGAGGAAGACTTCACCAAAGATCCAAAGAGGCTGGTAGTTCAGAGAGGGCAGGTTGGTGGGGTAGATTGCTCACGGTGCAGTAGCCACTCTGGTTCTCCTTTGGCTTTTCAGTTCCTCACTGTTTATCTCAGTATTTATCAGAATCTGTTGGTGTATGAACAGATGGAGAGAGGAACTTACTTGGATGTAGGCAGAGGGTCCTAGAGGAAAAGTCACTCCATGGTGGTGATGGTCAGAGTGGGGAGACTGCTGACCTGCCTACTGTCCACAACAGATAGATAAATATCTATTTTGCACTCACAGCTTGTCTATAAGCCCCATGGTATCAGTTTTTATCTAATGCAGTAATGCATCATTGTGTTAGTGTTACAGTATAGTGACAAACTTAAAGTCGATCCACAGATTGGAAGAGGCTGTGTCAGAGAGCACTTACACCCGATTTTCATTTTCCAACAGGGAACGGGTTCTTCAACCGGTTCTTTTCAGGATTCTTTGAACCTTGGGGCCAGCTGGCAAACCAGCCCACATTTCCACCAGTTTTGGGTGGAAGCATTGCAATGAAGGATTCATCATCAGCAGAGGGTGTTGCACAATGCACAGTGGATGTAAACAGTAGTGGAAAGATGGCAGATCACATTTATTACCTGCAAGCTTTTGATCTGTAATTACAGATATTTGCCTGATTTATCCTTTTCCATTTTGTTCATTGCTGCGCTCTGCTTCCTCTCCAAACTAATGACATGCCCACTGATGTCATCATGGTTCACAATTGATAAATCTTTTGCTTCCAGCTGGGAACCAACTTTCAGGTTTTGAACCAATTTATTTTTTTGTCAAAATGCTGCGAAAAGGGATATAAATAGCACTGGGGTGGTGTGTCGATGCTGATCATACTATAGTAGGAGGACCAAAACACAGGTGTTTAACTGATCAGATGAATACTTTGGCTGGTTTAATAAATAAGGTAGGGATTTGACTTACATCAGCAAAGTTAAGAACTGAATAAGTGTAAGGCAGATAGATGCCCTTCTCCCTCCCTCCCTCTCTGATGGACTTACCCTTTATCAGGGGAGCCGAATGGTAAAGACATACAACTTATCTGATAGTTTCCTCTGACAGGACAAGGCAAGCCAAAAGGACAATTAGGCTCTTCAGGGTGATTCTTTGTAATCCATTTAGCTGAATGTACACACACATTATTCTCACAGTGTGACCGTTTTATACATAAGATATATACACATGACTCTTTATGCTTATACGCTCCTTTTCCTGCGCCAGTGCTTTTTTCTCTGATGGCAGTAGGTCTGTAAAAACACTCAGCAAATGCCAGGCTTTACTCATGATAATATTGACATGACAAGAAAACAAGACTTATGCCGGCAAAGGGATAGCATCAACCCTTACAAAGAAATCACTACAAAGATATAAATGTATCTTAATTAGATAAATGTGTCCCAGAGAATTACCGAGAATCTAACCATTACATTACTGGCCAAACAAATGTTTGGACACTTAAACCATACTTACAAATGTATGTATTTCACTGTTTTAGAAAACATATCAAGCCAAGTGGCATTTATTGTAAAGAAAGGTAGTACAAGCACAATTTTCAAGCAAAACATTTCCCTGAAATATATTATGTTTAAAAACAATAATTGATATTCTGTTCATATATAGACAAAGTATTTGGACACTTAAGATTATTCTGGTTGTCAGAATTAATCTATAGTTAATGTCATGAACAATACCATGTAGTTACTCTGGTAGAAGGACATGTAAGAAATTGAAGATAATTGACTAAATACATGCACTATAAATGACCTTTTGACCAGCTGGTTAAAAGTAATTAAAGAAATGGCTAAGAAGAGGAAATAAGGTTTGTGGAAAAGGATCTATGGTGATTTAACAAAACGAAACAAAAAAAAAAACCTTGCATACTTTACAAATTTATCTGACAAAAAAAAAAGCATAATGACGGGAGCAACCCAATGAATTGTTCACCTGTTCACTTCACACTGTTGTTCTTAAACATCAGCTAATCCTGATATTAACACGTAATTGTTTACCATAATTAAACCATGAAGACACCAATATAAAAAAAAACCAGCTGAGACCCTCCTACCTTAAACTTCCATAAATGCCCGTTTTCAGGTATTTTTTTATTTATGAATATAACCCTCATTGTGTACTGTTCCCAAAGTGATACATTCCATATTTTACTCTTCTCTGAGCTACTACATGTGCACTGGCTTTCCTAATGATGGAAGCGAAGTGCATCTTTTTATTATGTCATATCAATCAACATGTGTAGTAATAATTACAATAATATGGGCTGCTCATTACATTCAAAAACTAGAGTTCTTAAAGGACTAGGATCAGTTCCAGTAGCTAATACACTGTAATTACAAATTAAAGTGAAAGGATAAATATTGCAAACTTGGAAAGATTGTGTGTTTTCAGGTAAAATGGTGTAGTTGCTTTAAAACAAATATCAAACAGTTTTATATAAGTAATAGTTACTTTTCACTTGAGTGCATCTTTTGGCTGGCTGCATCCAATTTTATTTGAGTAAGATTTTGACACATTTTCTAATATGTGTTGGGGCAGCACTATGGTACTGTGGTTAGCACTGTCGCCTCACAGCAAGAAGGTTCTGGGTTGAAACCTGCTGACTTGGGCAGTTTTGTGTGGAATTAGCAGGCTCTCCTTATGCCTGCGTGGGTTTCCTCCCAGTGCCCTGGTGTGTGCCGAAAGACCTGCAGATTAGGTCAACTGTCTACTCTAAATTGCCATGAGTGTGAATGGTTGTTGTGTCTGTGTTAGCCCTGTGATACAACTGGAAACCTGCCCAGGGTGTACCCTGCCTCCCACCCGAAGTCAGCTGGGATTGGCTCCGGCTTCCCCATGACCCTGATGGGTAAGCGGTATAGATAATGAAGGGATGAATATACTTTGATTTAAGTATAATTTCTCATTAGTGTGTCCACCCATGGGCACTAGATGGCATTCCCTTTTTATAATAATGAAACACATTCCACTGTTGCATGCAGTAGAGTTAATAAATGACCAAGTTTTCATACCATCATATCATATCATATCATATCTCATAAAAGTATACTTGTATAAAAGCTTACATGTTGAATTGTGGATACATTGGTTACTCTTTGGACCTAGATCATGTTCTTCAGGAAGATTTTAGAAGTAGTTTTAGGCTTTCATATTTTATAGCTGAAGACTTTCTGAGAGGTTTTTATGATATAATAATGACTGTGTGCATCTGAAATTCTCTTTCTGATCAACCCATTAAACAGATTTGGACCAAGATGCACAACCTAGAAAAACCTAGGTTTAGATCAGATCTCAGCTAGATTTGGCTGGATTTAACGACAAAACACAGCTGAATTCAGGTTGGCTATAGTGAAGTGATGAATATTTGTATCCAGTCTACTTGTTATTTGAGCAACAGAATTATAGATGTTCCTGTATGGTGCAACACAGAAGTGTTTCCCTTTTTTTAGGAGTTTGCAAGTTCGAATCTCAATGATGTTGCAAATATCTAATGTATGTGGAAGAGTGCAGTAAGCTTTTTCCTCCAAGTATGTTACACTGTCCTGTGAAGCAGCATGAGCAGCATTTTGAAAAGATGTGTACGTCAGTTTGGAGGTCTACCCAATCTTGGAGGAAGCAAATGTCTACCCTCACCCCCTCTCTCTGGTAGTTATGGTGTGAAAAAAGGACTAGAGTCAAGTTTTGCATGATTTTTACTTTAATTGAAAGATTAAGCATTTTAATTAATGTAATATTTAATTTAATAGAATAATTACAGGCAATGATGATGCTAAGGAGACTATTAATTCCATAAGAGATTTCCATGGAGAGTTGGTGGTGGTGTTCAGACAGCCTGGGCAAAACCCGCCTGGTTGTCTTCGCGATCGTACACAGAATAGTAAACCCTGACATCACCAAGGATCCAGAGAGGCTGGCTGTTCTGAGAGGGCAGGTAGGTGGGGTAGATATCAATGATGCAGTAGCCACTCTGGGTCTCCTGTGAACACACGCACAAGATAATTAAGCTATGGAGTTCCTTACAGTTCATTCGAAAAACACAATATAATCATGAAAACTTTTGGTGTAACAGCCGTTGCAGAGAGAGGAACTCACTTGGATGTACGTGGAAGGAGCCAGAGGTAAAGTCACCTCACTGATGGTGAAGGTCAGAGTGGGGAGATTGCCAAACTGGCTACAGTCCGCAACATACTGTAAAACATAGATGTTCAGGCAGAGAGAGAAGATTTGTTGGAGGTGGAGGTACAGTCTGAGAAGATATCCAGGTCACCTAGCTGTAGTAAGCCAGCAATAGTACTGACAGTTCAGTACAAGTGATTATAAAGAGGAAAAATCCTCTTGTTTGTTTGCTTGTCTAATGTCCCCCTAACATAGTCACTGGCTTTTAGTACATGCCCTTTCTAGATAGAGTTGCGGTGTTAGATTTGTGAGTAAGTACCTCGCCGTAACTGCTCTCCTGTGCCCCAATATACTGCATCAGAGCAGACATGATGGAGCTGGGAGCATTGAGGCTGGGCATACTGGTGTCCACAATGGCCTGGCAGCCGTCATACTGAGAGCACCAGCCAGTCTGCTGTCCTTCAATCTGAAACCTGAGCCAGATTAGTGTTCATGTTTAGAAAAACAAACTCATTATTTTGTGACTTGAGACAGGAGAGATTAGTATGAGTGCTAATATACAATAATTTTTTTCAATGAATGGTCACTGATTAGTATATAGTTAGTAATGCATACGAAGCTAGTTATAATGAGTGGCACTTACTCCTGAATGCCAATCTGCCAGTAGGTCTCGGTGGTCACTGGTGTAAGGTAAATCTGACCCTGGTACAGTTTGGTGTCCACAGCACCAAAAGTCACCTCACTGCCGGACTGTCCAGAGCACAGTCGGACAGGTTTAGCTATCAACTCGTATCAACAAAATCACAATTTACTGTATGCATTGTTAGAATCACATTTCAGTCACATTATCAATGCTGTTATGCATTTTTTCACATTTATGTAGAAGATCTCTTGCTTACGGACTCAGATAGATTGCAAACAGGTTTTGTTGTTTGAGACCCTGCTGCTTCATGTTGTCAATGAGGGGCACGGCATTGCCATAGATTGGTAGGCCAGACCAAGAATTTCATCAAATGGAGCCATGAAAAAGGTGTGGCTTGGCTCATTGGTGCTCAGACCAATCACCTGGTTAGGGACTTGGATACCAGACAGCTAATGATGGTAAAAGATATAGTAGGATCTCTCCTAAATGCTATGTTCTAGAGGCTTACACATGATTTAGACAAAAAGGCATATGGAAAGTCAGTCAGAGCACGTTTACCACTTAATTAAATAGCAATGTCTATGAATAGATATAAAAATATACATCAGATTTCACTACATTCAATTCTTAACAGGAATGTGTGAAAATAATTTGATTGGATATCACCTTTTGAAGCTGTACTCATTTTAACCCAGGCCCTTTATGCCATCACATTGCTCTTCATCAGGTTACTATCTGTGCTGATTGTAATGAAAATACCAAGAATATTTTTGATAATGATGTAAATAGGCCCCTTCATCTCTGATAGTTTGTACAATATTTAGTAGAGAGTACAGGCTTGCTGTCAAGTTTAGGTTTATATACTATATAAGAAAATATAACACTCACAGTGACATACCCAAAGACACCACTGATAGATCCAAAACCGTAAATCAGGTAGAAGGTAGAAGGTTTGGGAGGTGCCCTTGTAGGTTAAAAGACTGCTGTGGGTTGAACTGGGGGTGTGCATCTGAAGAGAGAGTAATGTAATGTAATGTGTGCATTAATATATTCACCTTACATTGACACTATTGTTAGAGCCGCTGGTGTAGACAATTAATTAACATTTACTAATTACCAACGAGCTTTGAGAATTTGACAGCACTGTGGTATGAAAAACTGAATACACATCTCAAGATCTTCTTTGTGCGGCGTTTGCTTAACTTTTATTTAGTCTTGATGAAACAAAATCAGTTCCTCATTGTAGGCAGTGTATATTCATATAGAGTAAACTAATATAGTATATATATTATATATACTAATATAGTAACTAATATATTATATAGAGTAATCTATCAACTATATAGAGTAAAGTGGTATGAGTAAGTGCCATGGCAAGATCTAGAGCAAGGAAATGGTTAGAATAAACTTTATTTCAAAATGTGAAGAAAAATAGATATGACTGCGATTTTATAAATTTTTTTTTTTATTTTTATGACTCATAGGAGCTGCATGTCCTTCTAGTGTATCACGAGAATAGAGTTAGCTGTGGACCCAGTGCTTCTCAGTGCGAGGTCATTTAAAAAACTTTTCCATCTCTCAGTGGAAAATAGTTATGTTAATCTCTTCTAGGATTACATAAAGAGCTTTATCTAGATCACTGCTATCAATTTATCATTTCTTAACTGTGATTAAACATCCTGCCAAAAAATGATGTTTATCTACTACATAAGGGAAAATTGCAGCAACACATAACCAAAACCCAAAGGTTATTTTAGGTTATTTACAATAATTTGCCAATTACCACCCTATAGCTATCTCTGTTCTATCACACAACAGCTACACACACTTCTGCCAAGACACATGAACTACATCTATTTGAACTCATGCTTCGTCAGGGAAGCTGAACACACAACACACTATCTACCATCTGCTGCACATAACTTATACACAAATGCCCACAATTGGCTGTTTTTTCTGTGATTGACAGGGCAAGAAGAGTAATGCCATTCCTACCACCCAGAGAGCAGGAACACCTCCTGCTGCTGATTGGCTGGAATAGCGTGGGGTCTCAGTCCGAGCTACTTTCTTTTTTTCCCATTTACAGAGCCAAAGCTGTGTCTGAACACTGGATATTTTTCAGCACACACACAGAATGGACAGCTAGCAGACCGTGAGGAGATATTTGCTGAATTTGACAAAAAGGGTATTGGATTAGAATCACTGACTGCACCTTTAATTAAATTGACTAGTGAGTAAAGTGTGGATGGTGGTAAGTGAGAGCAAAGGAAGTGCACACCTCTCAGTGTTCTCATGCGCAACAGATTTTCTGCATGGTCATTTTCCTGCTACATTAAAGGCATGATATCTGACACATAGCGTTTCTGGTAAATTATTATGGGAATATTATTTTCACTGGTCCAAGCACAAGGTGCTGGAATCCTGTAGTTTTTGATTGAGTTTCTTCTTCTTCTACTTCTTCTTCTTCTCCCCTAATATGAATTGTGTACATCAAGTCATGTAGAAGGAAGTGTGACATTTTGGGCCGTATATGGTGAAGTCATGCCATGAAAATTATTTTATGATTCTACCAGACAAAATAGCCTTGAACGATTTAGCTCCACCGATTTCCATTTAAAGCTAATTTGCATAATATGCAAAACATGCTAATATTGCAAACTAGTCCTAGCATTTTTTTTTGTATACTTTCATAAAACTGGTGCCAAAAATAATCAGCAGAATCTGAACCTCAATATGTCTGTCTAGGGAGATTTGTAAACATTATTGCTGACATATGGCAGTCAGTTTTAGTGGGGCAGAGCCTAATTTACTCAACCAGCTGTATCTTGTGATTAGTTAGTTAGCAAAGATTTGCACGCAATTTATGTAGCATATTCAGAATACAATTCTGCAAAGTTTGGAATGTGGTCATCAATAAGGCTGGAGTTAACTTAAGATGAAGTTCAGATTCAGTATCTTCGGAAAAGATTGATAAAGCTGAAATTTGGTAAATAACATCTCAGTACAAATATGTGAAATGAATTTTGAATGATCTGGTAGAAACAAACAAACAAACAAACAAAAACCCAACAACAACAACAAAAAGCATGGTCTCCATTTGCTAATCAGTTTTCAGCAGGTGTATGAGAGGCAAACTGAGCTATATTCTGGAAATTTGAATGCTAGGTCCATCTATGGCCATCTTTTCTGAACTGATCCTTTGGCTTAGTTTAATAATTTGGACCATTTAGCTTTCTGTGCAAATCTGTAAGTGGATAAACTGGTTGCCTAAAAATCAGGCCAATCAGATTCACATGGTTACCGTTGAGCTATCATCATGAAATTTGAACAGTGTGTTCACCTGTGATCTCTACTGGCCCATGTAATTTGGCAAGAACTAGCCACTGGGTGAGATATTGGCAAAGGGTTCTCATGCCACACAGATCGCTGCATTATTATGGGAATGAGCATAAGGAGCAAGGAACCTGCGACAATCCTGTAATTGTCTGTCAATGTCCGGATTTCAGTAACAAATATTAATAGGTACATATTCAAGTCTCAGATAATGTGACAGTATAGCCTCCATGGACATATGCAGACTTTCAAGAATTCCTTTTATTCCTGGTGCATTTTTCAGATCAGTCAAACCCCTAACACGACTTTGGTATACTTGCCTGTTGTATGTATTCTGGTTATGAAGTAAGACTTTAAAAGTCATTTAACACTATGGAATTTAATAACATACTTACATGATGTAAGAATATATTTGGTATTCATTGGCTTTCTTCTAGATTTCAGAAAATGTGCAGAGATAGTTAAAAGCTTTTATATTAATTTAGAGGCTTTAGTAAGATAATTTATGGGTTGCCAGGCATCTGGAATTCTCTGCTTGGCATTGATCTACAAAGCAGATTTAGACCAGGATGGACAACCTGTGATGTTTAGGTCAGATCTCAGCCAGATTTAACATGGGTTTAACAATGAACAGACAATCATGAATCCCAGTCATTCAACTGAATCCAACCTGATCAAAAGCCAGATAAATTCTTGTTTCCCATCTACTAAAAGTATTCAATTCGATTCAATTTTATTTGTATAGTACTTTTAACAACAGACATTGTCACAAAGCAGCTTCACAAAAGTATATAAATTCTGA
>JAQQZR010000037.1:5190341-5206936 GCA_030068235.1 Notoglanidium macrostoma | reverse complement strand
CTCTCTCTCTCTCTCTCTCTCTCTCTCTCTCTCTCTCTCTGTGTGTGTGTGTGTGTGTGTGTGTGTGTGTGTGTGTGACTGGTGTAGACGTGCGTTTCAGGAGTATTATCAGGAGCATCTTGAGTATGCCTGTCCCACTGAGGATATCTACCTGGAATAAAGGTGACAAAAGACAAAAGGTTTCCAAGGTAACCTCTGCCCAACAACAGAAGTGTGTTCCTGGTTTTGGCCACTTGGGGGCTCCTGGTGGCCTTTAAGGGGTTTAACTTAGGCCTCGAGTTTCGAGTTTCTCTTGTGTTTCACATGAACTGACCTGAACATGTAGGTTCAGTCTTAGAGATGCATCCATTTGTTTCACTATTTGTTTGTTTCCTCTTTTATTTATTCTCATCCTTGAAACAGATTGCCTGTTTAACTTTTGTATGACTTAGTACCTAGGATTGTGGCTCAGTCGAGACTTACTTTCTCCTGGTTTAGAAACGCCAAAACTACGACTTCACACGTTTTAATGCATGGCTTCGAGGGTTATGCTCACAGGCGGATATACACCCAGGAAATACTTATATTTGAAATTCATTTGGAAGGATGGGTTTCGTTTGTAAATATGTACTCGTTTGATTATTCCAAAATATGCTGAACGAGGTTTGTACTGAAATGAACATCTGGACAGGTGTTGGATCAGTAATATAACGACTATCTGCTCGCTGTAGTAGAAGGTTCCTTGTGCATTCTTATTATACCATCATGTAAATACTGTATATTTAGAAAACAGTAGGTGACTACTACAGACGTTCATTACATCACTGTATGTAAGTAGCACCTCCATCAGCAAGTGGAAGAATGAAGAGGATTGCAGGTGGCCAGGAAGGCATGTTTGTTAGCCTGAGAATGGAGAGCCAGGTAGCATTGGCCATGCACGGTCCTGTAAGTGACTAACCTCTTACTAAATTACTCAAGCTCTGCTATAGGTTCCTATTCCCAATGACTCTTTCTCGTGACTCTTTGTTGGCCATCTTGTGTGATTCTCAGACTGTGCTTTAGTGCTTTATGATGCTGAGTCTATTTAGTCATTCTCTTCGTTCATTGAAGGCTAACAGGTAAATGTACAGCCAGCCACTGGCACGCGGCAGTCATCAGCCAGATTACTTAGCAAATGGTCAAATTTACCAGGTTACTTAGGAAAAGGCCTAATTACAATCTACAGCTGTTCCAAATAAGGATATTAAAACAAATCAATTACATGAAACTAATTTCACTAAAAAAACATGCATTGTAATAACAGCATTAGTATCTAAGAGCATCATGGTATAATTTTTAAGATAATGTTTTCATAACCTTATACATTTTTTCCTGCTTGGCCATGTAGAACAAGTGACTATAGTCATGAAGTGAAATGAGGCGAATTTCTAAAAATTGGACAATCTGCACAGTAAGGAACGCTATTTGAAATAGTGAGTTGAAAAAAAAAGGTTTGTCGTTTTGTATTTCATCGGAAAGAATATAGATATAATTGGAAAAGCCAGAGATTTGGCCCTTGTCTCAGCCAACGTATATTTTTACAGTTAGAGATGATACACTCGACCGCTTCCTGGGTTTTATTTTATTACAGATTTAATTTGTTCACCCTGTCCTTAATAAAGCACTCATTTAGAGTCCTATTAGGATTTCAGGGTGACCAGTTAATAAGTGCTTGCATACATTTAGCTCTGGTGTTCATAATCATTTGAATGCCAGCGTACATGCCATTAAAAATAAAATAGAGTAGAACTCCACAAATCTTGCAGAACTGACTGGAAATGTAGTTTCATCTTAGTACATTGCGCTCATGTCAGTGATTCAGTGAACAGTAGTTTTATTGGCTCCTATGTATTTCTTTCTAAACTAAAACTAAACTAAAACTTTCTTTCTAAAATCCTTTCCCTAAAATTCACTGCTTCATGGCTAGATTGTGAACAGTAGAGCGCCCCCTTCTGGCCCTGTATGGTTTATGTCCAGTATAATTGCAATTACCATCTGAATTAATTTTATAAAATTTAATTAAACGCACTGAAATAGTAATAGAAGTGTAAAGGGTTAGATATTGTACACCTGACTGTACATTCTCACCTCTAATGCTCGCGTCTGCTTCAGGAATTTTCTGAAAATTCTCCCAGCATTGTATGAGCTTGACCTGAAACTTAAGTAACATCTAGACTAAATGGTGATTAAAAGTACCAATAAGATTACAATTAGATTGAAAAATTAGCTTCTCGGTGTGCTGATGCTTACGAAATTTCATATTCTTGTAACAAAGGACTTGATTCTTGGCTCCTGCAGGCTGGTTTCATCATCCCGGTGTCAGTAGATTATAGCAGTGTAACTTTTAGACTGGTCCTTATTGCAGTTGTAGATGAACTCACTGCACCACACACACACACACACACACACACGACCATATACCAGCGGCCTGCAATCTGATTCCATCGTTACTTGTCCATTTGCGCTGATGCCACATGTAGGAAAGAGCTGCGGTCTTAAGCCTATTAATGTGATTTGGTGTCAGTTAGATTGCTGTAAATATTCTAGTTGAGATCACCATGCTGTGTCCTTTCTATTGAGTGTTACTGAAATAAATATGTAAATTTGAAATAAATAATAACGCTGACAACGAAAAACCTATCACGACTAAAAAGGGGTTAAAAACTGTAACTTGATTCACGTTAGCGTTTGCTATTTTGTTTCAGCTGCTTCACATGGCTGTATACCTGTGGTTGAATGTTGTCACGCTGTGCTGAATAACAGAAGCCTTGTCAATCAGATGTGTATGTCTTTCAAACAAGCACCCACGTTTTTATGCGAGTGTTAGCGTTATCACCCCAATCGTTCGGTCTGACTTCTCCCAGAGGTCAGCAGAGACGGATCAGGACGCTCATCAGGAATTTGAACTTCTGACTGTTTTTCATTAAGATGTTAATTCATTAACGTTTGTCCAGAAAGTAAATGGATTTCTGAGAATGTTTTGTCGACATTTTAGCATTTTACAATCATCGATTGGTCACTGAACCCCTTTATGTCCGTATTGAAGCAGAGCAACTTCTGGAGTATGTAAGCTTGGATAGCTGAATGACTACAATAACTGCAAATCTCTGGACTGTACAAAATGCAGGCCATTACTGTATATCAAGAAGAACAGCAACTGTATGACATACTAGCTATCTTGTATCTTTAAAAATCAAACTTGTAAAAACCAAAATGGAAAAAAAAAACATTCCCTGCCTTGTCATGGATTTGGTCTTAAGAATAAAACACTATATGCTTGATGTCATCAACATGTTGTTGTCATTCTGTGTGGACAGTGTCGAGTGCGCATACATTCATGTGAACCTTTCTTAACAACCTGGCAACAAGATTGCACTGTTTAGACTTAGTAGGTTTTTTTCCCATTTTCAGAATTAAAGGTCTACTATGTAGGATTCAGTTGATCGCAACCACCTAAATGCTCCTCCTTTACCCCTTTTCAAGCGTGGATTAGAATGTACGGTGGCCATCAGGTGCTATAGCGGACTTCCAATACATGCGGTCACACGCCCTTGCTTTTTCTCCTGATAAATAATGAGTATCCTCCATTTTCCAAAAAGAAATTGGGGTTCTCAAACTTGTTAGCCAGCACCAGTAAAAACAGATTCCTCTTCTTTCTTCTTGCTTTCCTTCCTTTTTTCTTCTCTGTCTCCCTTCCTGTGGTTCCTTCCAGATTCACGCGCAACCTGTAAAACCGCGACAGACAGAAGGCGCTCTCTAGAGGTTTGTCCGTTCTGGGCTACTGTAGCGGTGCAACATGGAGGCTCTGTAGGAGTGTACCTGCTCCCTATGTAGATATAAAGGCCTCGTTCTAAGCTCACAAAAACGTCCATTTGTAGTTATAGGTAATTATACACCAGTGAAAACATACTTATGAATATTATATTCCGTTTCTCCTAATAGAGCCTTTTAAATCCTATGTGGTGGACCTTTAATCAATTCTTTTACACACTTTTAAGACATTTAAGCGTTCTGTTGTTTTAAAGCACACGCACACATTTTAATAAGATTTTAATTCACATCCGTACAAAGTATAAGAAGGACAAATGTGTCGGATTAACGGAGTGCAAAATATTAAAGACAGCAAAAAAGAAATAACCACAATATGGTTCAAAATCCATATTTTGAAACGATAAAAAAACCCATAAAAAAGCAATTTTAGACAGACTGAAAATGAAGACTAAACTTTCTTTTGTGCCTTTTTACTGATATAGTATTATTTATGATTTTGTCATCCTTCAAGGCTAATAGCAAATTCATGATTCTTATAGTTCACTTTAATAAAAACAGAAAACAAAAGTACTCGAATCAATAAAATTCAGATTACAGTGTAACCAAGGGAACAGTATCCAACCCTTTTAAATGGATCAGCTCCAGTGTTAGATGATGATAAATTTAAATAAAATCAAATAATAATACACATTTTGCAGTGCTTTATAGGCATTTAGTCTCTCTACTGGTCAAACGCTGCAGACGTGCCAGTGCCAGAGAGTGATTTTAATACTATACATCATCTCGGGCCTGTCTTCCCTTTAAAGAATAAAAAGCGGTGATGTTTATGAATGAAGTGGTCAGTGTGTAGTGCCACACCGGCAGCATTCCGGTTTGGGAGAGCACTGTGGGTTACAGCAGGGCGCCAGCTTAGGATCAGTTCCTTTTCCGATCTCACTTTCTCCAAATTGCATCGAGGCCTCAAACCTGTCCTTGAGGTCCTTGATATTCTGCAGCACGCTGGCCAGCTCGGGATGATCCTTCAAGCTCAGTTTGTAGTTTTCAGACGGGTCGGACTCCAGGTCAAAAAGCAGAGGAGGGTCGTGATACTTCAGGCGGGAGATCACGTGACAGTCCTGATCTGGAGTTGTTTCACTGTGTGCTGATCCTAAGACAGAGAAAAACACAACACGTTGTTGTTGTTCTGGGTGGACAGCGCGTATGGCTGGTTGAAGAGCACATGAAACTGTTTTTAATCAGAAAGTAGATCTAACCCAGAACTCACCCCTGGTGTAATAATGAGCTTTATATTTTCCCATCCTCACTGCAAACACACCATATTTCTCACAGGGGTCAACTGGGTAGTAAAACATGGCCTTCCTTTGACCCTGAAACCCAAAGCAGAGTGAACTGTATAAACCCATGTGATGAAAGCACTCGGAAAAAGCAGCATCATTTTATAGAACAGGACGTCATGTTTTCTTTACCGCTCCATGGTTGAACAATATATCAAACATATCCACGCCATCCAGCTGAACCTTAGGTAATGGAGCTCCAGCCAGTCTGGCAATGGTAGGCAGGACGTCCAGAGTACTGGATAGACTATGAGTGACACCTGGGAATTATGAGCAAATACTTTTATTACGAATAAACATCCTATAATGAGTCATTATACATAAATAAGTAAAAAAAAAAACCACTTGGATATGGGCTGTTATAGCACAACAATTAACCTGGCAGCATCAACCTGAAGTTCAATCTTTATACCACAGTATTTTTCCAACAATTACAATTTTTTATTTAAGCAAGAAATTTAACCTTTTATAGTTGCATTTAATGTTATGGAACATCTGTAAAACAATTTAGTTGCTGTTACCAGTTAAGTACTAGCAGCTATAAACAGTTCTTCCATAAACAGTCGCTTTTTTCCCCATCTTGTGACGTTAATAAGACAGAATACAGCTTGTAATGTTTGAAAGTGAAAACCACAGCGTGCTCCGTCCTGCAGACTCATTTACATTTACATTTACATTTATGTCATTTGGCAGACTCCCTTATCCAGAGAGACTTACATACATCTTATTATGTATGTAGACTCTTAGACTCTCCGGTGCCTGGAACGTGAAGCGACCGGCTCACCCTTCCCAGAATCCAATTCTTTGTTTTTGTATTTATAAGCATTCGCCGCTACCTGTTAGCTCTCTGTGCAGCAAAACCTCGACAATTCACTGCTAATGATCCCTTCAAAAACCATCTCAAACTTTCTTTATCCAAGTGCCATACATGGAAGCTCTGAATAAAACATGCATTCCTTCATGTGGCCTGTTCGGGTCCATTACTTCGGAATAACCATATGAAAATGTAATGGATCAGTCGAAAGAATTTAGATCATATACACGCAGACAAAATATCTTCAAATTCATGTTACGATCATGTTATGAACTAGGACGTCGCCAGATTGTTACGGATTATTTTTGCAATATCGATGGTGTTGAAAATAGAGACTCGCTACTTGGTGCAGAGGATTCTGGGAAGGGTGAGCCGGCACCTTTAAAGTTACAGCTCCACCTGTGAATGTCACAAATGTTAAGTGTCTCTTTAAAGAGAACGTCACTGTATCAGCGATTAGATGTTTTGGGTTTTTTTTTTTTAAATAACACTACATCCATTTTATGTTCATCTTAATTTGTGGACTGTCCACTATACAAGTTCCTCTGAATGAGCGGTTACTACGGAAACAATACCGTACATTTATGTAAACCTTGACTTACAAGCTGCACTACTGTCAGAGCTGCGATTACAGAAATTTAATCAACATGTTCTGAACAATCAGAATCATGAAATCCACAGAGCTTCGCTTGCTTCCTGATGCTTCCAGTCTACTGTACCTGGTTTGATGACTCCAGACCAGTATGCAATAGCAGGTTCTCTCATTCCTCCTTCATATGTAGTGCCTTTACCGCACTTCAACGACCCAGAATTTCCTCCACGAGACATTCGCATAAGCTCTGGCCTGAAAATATGACAGAACGACGTAAGAGAAAGAAAAAAAACAAAAAAAAACCCCTGTAAGCTTGGAGTTCATAGTATAAGCGTAAAGAACTGCAGGAAGTATCTGTTTCCACAGAAACACATGAGCATACACACTAACATGCTTACCCATTGTCTGCTGTGAAGAAGACGACGGTGTTGTTAAGTACACCGGTTTCCTTCAGAGTGTGCAGGATCTTTCCTACTGTGGTGTCGAACTCCAGCAGCGCGTCTCCAAACGGCCCCCTGAGCGACCGGCCCACAGATTTCCACCCTGCGAACTGTGGGTAGTGAGTGTGCTACATGGACACACAGTCAGATGGAGAAAGAGACAGAGAATAGATGCACAGTTCAAAACCAGGGGCAGTAAAAATAAGGTGAAAATCATGTGTTTTCAAAGCAAGTTGCATTTTCAATTTGTATTAATACAGTGAAAGCAGAAAGACTGGGAGACTTTCTCCATGCCTTTGGTTTGTTATTAGTGACGGAGTATCATCTCAGCTATTATTACTAAAGCTAGGATTCAACTTTAAAGTCAAGCTAAACTTTATAAACTACACCACAGGCCAGAGGTTTGGGCCTACCCTAAACAACCCCAGAATGCTAAATTTGATGACAGCAATATAAATGATTTTAAAGTACTAATAAAATCAAGTAAATTATACACCAGTTAGTTCTGGTCCACTAATCTGTGTGCATCACTCTGCTCACCCGTGTCCTCCGTGTAAAATTCCATTTCCTAGTTCAAAACGGTTACTACGGTAGTGGTAGTGACATCATCAGCAGACATCGCAAATAATACTTTTCAAGAATATAAAATGTACAAATGGACGTGAGCTAGTCCTTTATTTGCCATCAAGTGAGTGTGGCTTCGTCTATTTCGATTTCTGCTAGCAGAAGCAAAAATCAACAGAACAATTAGCCATATTGTGTCCAGAAATATCATTTACTCGATATTAATTTCTTGTTTATAGAGCTGTTGTATTAAAGCAACATCACACTCAAGGTTGTGTTGTTACACTGAATACCAGCACGGCTGCGATTAGCTACGGCACTCAGACTGCTGATATTCAGTACAACAGCATTCCCTCACATGCGACACTGCTTAAATATCTAAAGAAAAAGTCATATGTAACAAGACGTAAAGATTAAAGATTCAGTGTAAAATTACCATCCTTATTTTTAACGAAAAAGATAATACAAAACTGGTGAGAAAAGTGTCTTGTGATGTCATAATATTGATATGACATCACCATATTGCCCAGCCTTATTTGAATGTATGAGAGATGACTGCGACTGTGTCACCAAATATATGATGAAGCAATCGTAATATAATATGGTAATGAAGGCCGGGAAAAAACAGAATAGTTATTACACTGGGTTAGGAGTGTAGGGGAAATTTCCAATTTGCATATTCATAGAATGTGGATTTGTTGATGGTAAAAGTGTAAGGGCTTCTGTGACACACTTTGTTGATACTTTCCGTGAAACTGCCATGTCAACAATTCCAAGTACTAGCTTGTTCCTGTACTGGCTAGTATCGGCTAACTAAACAGCCTAGCGTGATGTTGATCAGACTTATTATTGAGGATGCTGTTTACCTTTGATGGAGCTTTTGGAGCCACTAAAACAAGAGAAAATTAGCTGCTTGTGTGACAATTACATTTACACAGCAAACCTGAAATACTGGCAATGGAATATTTCCAATTCAACATGCTGTAAATCTCCTTACATTCACTAGCAGGACAAAATCACTCGTCCCTCAACTTGTGACCTAATTGGTTAGGTAGTAAAAAAAAAAAAGAGAGAGATTGATGTTACTCTGAGCTTGACATGCTTTTCTGAAAAGCTGAACTCCATTGTCACGTGTTTTTTCCACTCTCGATTATATGTAAAATGTGTACTTGTGGTTGGGGGAAAAAAAAGGCCAAGTGTGAAACAACATAAAGGCGCAGTCAATATTATACAAACAGGTGATATTGCATTAGCGAAGGTTTGGCTCCTGACTCACATGAGAAGGATAATAGAGGAAGAAAGGCTGACGTTTCTGAGCTGCGCTGCGGATGAACTCTTTGGCGAAATGACTGTAGGCGTCTTCAAGATGAACAAAATCTACCGGCTGCTGCGTGATGGATTCCCCGTTCATCAGAGGCACGGTTACTGTACCGACATCACAGTAGCCATAACACTTCACATCAGGAGGGAAGCAGGTCAGATTGTGACAAGGACCCTGTATGAAAAGGAGGAAAGAATTGAGTATTGTGTAAATTTAAATGAATAAAAATGATTAAAGGAATAGTTCCAAAAATGTTACCATGTCATGGGAGTATGGGATGCCAAGGTAGTGGTCAAAGCCTTGTCGTGTAGGCAGGTAAGTACCGTCAGCGCCGTAGCCCAGGTGCCATTTCCCCATCATGGCTGTGGTATAGCCCAGTGGCTTCAGTACTTCTGCAATGGTGGTCTCGTTGAGGGGAAGCCCACCTATTGAGCCGGGGTACAGAACACCAGGGTAGATGCCAGAGCGCGTCTGATAACGGCCCGTCAACAAAGACGCTCTGTCAAAAAAGAAGCAAAGATTTAGGTTTTGACTGGCTGAAGAAATATCTGACAATTCTCAGCAATTCAGTGGTATCGGAGATGATCGTAGTTAAAAAACACAACATTAGGTTTCTGTCTTATTCTATTTTTGTGTGTAACAAATAAAGTGAACTAAACGTTTTACTTTTCCTTCCTTTTGCCTGTTAAAAGATTTGATTTTGTCAATGTTAAATAAAACGGAAATTAAGTTTCCAAAACATTAGATTCTCTAGCACTTGTATCCTTCTGGCACTCCTAATGCATATCTTGTGTTAGGAAAAAAACAAAAACAAACAAAAACAATGTGTATCTACTCTGTTGAGATATGATACACCACATTGTTTCCTCCATCTTCAGAAACTGCTTAATCCTGGTCCGGGTTGTTCCAGATCTGGAGCTTATCCTGGGGACACAGGGTGTGAGGCTGAAATACCCCGCTGGGCTGCTGTTCTATTAAAAACCCACATATTTTGAGAACTTGTTTTCTGCTCCTGGTTGTTTTAATATTTTTTCTGTTTCACACTTCAACAGGAAGTGCACAGGAAATCAGCTGCTTAGTTTAGATTAATATCAGGAGCTGAAAACACTAACATGTGCATGACCGTGGCTTCTCCAGGATCAAGGCTGGAAACCTGTCGAGTAATGGCACTTATAGTAAAATTCACAATATATAAACCTTACGCAAGCACTGTGTGAATATTCTGTCATGTATATTTTCAGAAAATTGCTTAAAAGTGCATGAGAGAAGAAGTTTAGATCTCTAACAGTTAAATAGGTGCGTTTGACATTTGAAAGGGTTTTTTGTTTACACCATTTAAGCCCACTTCCCATTACTGCCATGCTCCTGAAGCTCCGCCCCCAGAATCTGAGGCGTCACAAACACAAACCAGACTTCCGGTCCGGGTATCGGCTTTTTAAAACGGGTTTTCACATATTTGTTGTGAGGCTATGGCTTAAACAAGTCTTTTCCATCATGTGCTACATATTTTCCGGGTTATTTGTACGCCTAAGAAATAAAAAAAATCGACTACGGGACCTTTTAAGATGAACTAGTCTAAGCATAAACACATGAGAGTGAATGGCAATGTGTAATAACAGAAAGGTGTAAATAACGCAGACCGGAAGTGCACACCTGGACGGGCTGCACACAGGACTGGTGGAGTAGAAGTCGGTGAAACGGAGCCCGTGAGCTGCCAGGAGGTCCAGATTCGGGGTGAGTGATGTGGGATGACCCGAGAAACCCAAATCTCCATAACCCAAATCATCTGCAAACAGCAGCACGAAGTTGGGCAGAGCTGCAGCCTGGCACAGAGAGAGCAGGGCAAATCCTACAATCACACACTGCATGATGTCCCGAGTGAAGCAGCTCCTCACGCCTTTACATTATTACACACTTTAACCTTTAACCTCTCATCACACCACCACCTCCACTAACACGCAAAAACTGCCCCAATGTCCTCAAGTGTCTCTTCCGGAAGTAGTCTGTTTCATCCCACAAAGCCGGTTTCTTAAATGATCCACCAGCATAAAGGGAAGTCTCAGTGCCGTGTTCACTGCGCGGTCATGTGAAAGTCATGTGATCATCCTCAACGTCTACGTCACCGCAAGGGTTCATGGGATTTGAAGTTTCTGTCATTCCCATGCTTCAATTTAGACTACAAAAAAAGAAAGAAATGCTTATAAATAAAATAAAATAATATGAAAAGACCTTCTGGAGTATGTTCTATACTAAAGACTGGTCTGATGTGATTTGTTTTTGTTTTGTGCGTTATCTAAAGCACTTTGTGTATCGAGAAACACTCTTAACTGTAAAATAAATTCTACTGACCGCCTCAGTGCAGATTTATACATTTTATAACGACCATTTTAACATGTTTATGTATTTTTTTTTTTTTAGAGCCAGAGAGATTTTTAGTGCTGAACTTTCCACCAACAGGGCACATTAAATTTGAGTTGACATTTCTTGTTTTTAAATTATTGAGGTTAATGAGGTGGTGAATTAAACCCATTAAATTTAAGTATCTGGTCAAACAGGCCAGTAACTACAACAACTCAAAAATATAGTCATTTTTAATAAAGCTAACTTGTGATTTCCATCACTGAAACTAAATGAACAAAGGACCCGCCTGGCAATGCTTCACAGACCCTTGGATGTACAACCCCTGCGAGAACCACTGCTCTAAACATCAGTAACATTTTGATGGAAGCATTGCAGTTTGCCTCCACGTGCATCAGGTTTGGATACATTTAATGAAATCTAAACTATACCTCATTTTAGGCTAGAAAGCTGTAATTCGGACCTGTAATCGAAACCTGGCTGAATTTTGCAGCCCATAGTAACAATATACTGTCCACTGTATAATGTCCACAGATGCGATTTAAGGGTGCCAATACTTTTTTTTAAAAATCCATTGGTCTTCGTTTTATACAAATATTATGTATTTAAAATATATTGTGTATTTACAACTATACAGCATTCCCATATGTTTCATCTGAAAACCATTTCACATATTCATTTTCATGAAAGATGCCAGAAACTAAAGGTTTAGAATTGACTACATACGCCAGAGACTGAAATGAGGGCTTGAGTATAGATTACTCCTAAAGTTAAATATTGATCAAAGCATAGACTTCATCTTTTCTTCCTGATAGAAGAGAAATTTGCTCTGCACTACAAGTTGATGGCAAGGTGTTGATTGCATTGTGTAAAGTGACATCCTCTGCCACTGTGGGTCACTGTTTCCTTGATGGTGGTGCTGTATAACTACACACTGAAGTCAGCCTGGATTTTGCAGAGATTCCCAACCCTCCTGGAGAGCCCTGTACATTTGGAGTGTTTTTCCTGCTCTAGAGTACACTTTAATACAGGAAGGGCTGTTAATTAGCTGATTAGTTGAAGTGCGTGTGTGTGTGCGTGTGTGTGTGTGTGTGTGCAGGGCTGGGAAATGGTTCAAACATTAGTCAGAAGAAAAGAACGCCATCTATACATTATGCAGTTAGGGCTAAGGGCCCAACAGTGGCAGCTTGAAACCCCGACCTTCTGTTGCGTAACCCAGAGCCTTACCCACTGAGCTGCCACAGTCATTATGATATAATTTTTGCTGGAGGATGTGAATGCTCGCTTGCTGAATTGGTAGTGATACGACATGAGAATCAGCAAATTAAACCAAATCTTTAGAACTAGGTGCTCTATTCTAGTTCACCCAACATAGGTTAGTCAGCTAGTCAAGGGCTCGAGGATACTGATTACCTAGCAAACAGAGAACGTTTCCCTAACATTAGCATTTGGTTCATTTTTTATTCTTTTTTGAGAGCTATTTCATAATGCTCTGGCAGCTCAGGTAATTATTAGCTGCCTGTAATTGAAATTGGAACTGAAGAAAAATGGGGCCTGGCTGGTGGTCTTTGATGACTGGCTGGAATTATTGAGCAGTGTGAGACTTACAATATTACTTTCATAAAATGGATAGTCTAGCACTGAAGTATGTACTAAAACATAAACATTACATGTTTATGAAAAAAACCCTTCAGGTAACAGTGAATCACATGCTCCCTAGGCTGAAACGCCCGAGTGGTCGTCTTTTTCTTATTCTTTTCTTTCTTTCTTTCTTTTTTTTAACAGATCAGAGACCAGAGTTTCATGTTTGAGCAGAAATTTTATTTATGCCAAGAATGTGAGGAGAAAGTGTACAGACCCAACCTCTTAATAAGTACTTACTACTATTACATAGTTAAAAAGTATAACAAACCTTAAGTATCCATGTCCTTATCCTTATCCATATCCACATCCATATCCTTAAGTTCCATGTCTTCATTAATGTAATTAATGCAATACAGCACAAGTAGTCACTTACTTTCCATTTCTGCAATTAAACAACTGTGAATATAAATACTCCCTGATTGGAGAGAGAGAGTATCCGACAGTGCGGGGAAATGAGCGTGTGTTGAGGTGGGGATGAAGGGATGAGCATGATACATTTCACTCATGTTCTATAGGTTAGAGAGTTGGGGCTCTGGGCAGATAAAGGTGTCTTGATGACTGCCACGGCTGCATGCTGATGTGTTAATGTTGAAATGCTACAGACTAGGCAGCGAAAGCTATTTCCTTCTTAGGCACAAACACACTGACTCATGGGATTCTTTGTCTTTAGCGCATTAAAGTAGAAATTTCATTAGCCTGCCGTGACCTTTTAAATAAAGAGATTTGCGTAATTCATTTCCAATAATATTATTATGGCGGGACGTTCCCTATCACATTGTTTAAAATCATTTTACACAGCTAACTCACAGTTGGTTTTGATACTAATGATTAGAGCTTTATTATTATCCATGGAAGTATTGCACAGTCACACAGTGATAATGCTGTCATCTCATAGTGTGGAGTTTTGCATGTTCCTCATATTAGCTTGGGTTTCCTTCAGGTTTTCTTGTGTCATATGCCAGTATTATAAATTGCCCCTATAGCATGAATCGGTGTATGAAAGTGTGTGTGTGTGTGCATGGTTTCCTGCGATAGACTGGTGTACCAGCCTAGAAGTATTCCCACTTCGCACCCGGTGTTCCTGGATCCACCATGACCAACCACTGAAGACGAACGGACGTTATATCTATGTGTCAGGCTCGAGGGAAAGGCGATGCATTTGCTATTCCCTTTCACATCCCTCTACAAAGCTGACCTACATTCAGCTCAGTGTGACTGTGCATGTAGTAAGAGTAATGAAGGGAGGCAGAAAGAGAATGAGAGAATAAAAGAGGGAGGGGAAGAAGATGAAAAATCAAGATCGTCTAAAATGTCTCCTTTGTGCCCTCTGAGTCTAACCAGGAATGGGGGAGAAGGAGAGTTTGTGTGTGACCGGGGAAGGGGGATGGAGGGGTGAAGAGGAGGAGGAGGAGGGGGATGTGTTTGGAGGGGGATGCAGCTACACTTACAATTAGTTTGCCCCTAAACATCTATTATGCACTTGTGAATGCTGGTTATTGTTCCGTTTCCGTTCCTGTCAAAACTAGGTTATTGGATTGCTTTCTGACTAGGCCAGTGTGTGTGTGTGTGTGTGTGTGTGTGTGTGTGTGTGTGTGTGTGTGTGTGTGTGTGTGTGTGGTCATATGTTTGAGTGAAGCTGTAATAAAAAAGAAAGTTTGCAGAGAATATCTTAGAATTTTGCCACTACGTTAAATAATGGCTTGGTGAAGATCAAAGATTGGCTGATGGTAATCTGCTGTAATAAATCTATCCCTTAGAGAAGCATTAAGTGATATTTTGCTATTCTAAATGTGTAGTGCATTTGAACATCTTCATATAACGCTCCTCATTACAGCTCTAAAGTATCACTTTGATCAGTCTCATTTGCTACACTGTGTTCTGAGTGCTGTGTCCTGCAGTTTTACTCAGGATTGTAATGTGATATTGATTTCATCATGTTCCTCTTTTTTATGCTCACTTAGGTCTGTATTCAGAGTTAAGAGCATGTAGTGAGGATTTAATATCGAAATTCGGCACATCAGTATTCAGTCCTCAGACGTAGCCACCGAATATTAAGAAGTGATGCAAGAGTTTGGGTGGAGTTTGCCAAAAACAGAGATTTTTTTTTTGCCATTTGAGGTTAGTAATACAAAATTAATGAATAGTATTTTACCTTTAAACAAAGAGTGAGTGAAGTACTCCTTCGCATGAACCTTTCTCTCAATGTGTTCTTCATGATAAATGCATTTCATAGAATTTGCTGGATGATATTGATCAGGGCGTGGTCGGGTTTATTGATAGCTACACCTGACATTTTTGCATTGTGAATGTTATTGCACTGTCTTTTACCTGGCAGCTTTAAGTAAAATCCCACAGCACTGACATCTTTGACATGATTTGACACATGCTCTATTTCACGTCTGTTTAAAATTGTATGATTGACACTGAACGTAAAAGAGCAGGCTGCAGCATTGATTTAATTCCTGGATTTAAAACCCTAGCTCTGTTGCAGGTCACTGCTGTTAATATGTTTACTGGTCTGCATTTATATACATTAATGGTTAATTTCAGCAGAGGCTTCAGTTGCAGCTTGTATGATCCATGGACCTTGCATTTGCATTTTTTATTGCAGTGAAATATCCGTGGTTTAGCTTAAAGTGTACTTTAATCGCTACAGACGATTTAGCCTTCTGCTATCGTAGCCCATCTGCATGCTGAGATGCTTTTCTTTTTAACACGGTTGTTAAGAGTGGTTAAGTGAGTTGCCCTCTTGTCAGGTCAAACCAGTTGGGCCATTCTCCTTTGTGCGCTCTCATCGACAAGGCATTTCCACCCACAGGACTGTCGTTTACTGGATTTATTTTTTACCTGCACCATTCTATCTATATTCGCGAGACTTTTGTGTGTGTGCATGAATGTTCAGACATACAGGTTTTCCTAATAAAGTGGAAAGTGATTATAGAGAGCAGATTAGGTTGGGAAATGTGTGCGGGACATGCAGAATAGGGTGTGAACCATGTATTGACATTTGGCTTTATAGAACAAACCCTGTGGCAGTAATGAGTAAACAGTAGGCTTTACCTGAAGAGAGAGAGAGAGAGAGAGAGAGAGCTGAAAAATGCACAATGCAGCACTTCCTGATAGCAGATTCATATCATATATTCTGTCATCGTTACCTGATTGGATCTGGAACTGAGAAGCAGCTTAAAAGAAAGCACGCCTGTGACGAAAGTCATTTTCTCAGTGAAACAACTGAAGAACAGCACGTGAGTAATACCATGTTAGCTATGTGAGTAAAGCATCAGACTTGTCTGGCTGCAGAAATGTAACCTTGACCACTTTGCATTCAGGCTGTGTGTCTCACTCTGCTAGGCTGATTCGTACATAAATAAGTTGGGTAGCTGAACGCCTGCGGGAAATCCTCCTCTTACACAGGTAGAAGCACGCCCCTTATGTATTGCCTATTAATAATACAGCAATGTGAACACTGATTTAAAGATAAATGTTTGGGAGTGGTTAATTATTACATTGTGGAGTCTGATAGCAAAGTGCTTTTATATATCAATCCCTAATTGCTGGTCACAAAACGGCACATGTTCTGTCCATCCAGCAGCGGATGAATAATTGAACAAGTGGTGTGACAGGAAAGGAAGACAAGCCGGGATTAAAAGACTTTACCTTCATTCCTCTCTCTCTCTCTCTCTCTCTCTCTCTCTCTCTCTCTCTCTCTCTCTCTCTCTCTCACACACACACACACACA